>OY720465.1:5507500-5650000 GCA_963082715.1 Harpalus rubripes
AACTATCACCACCAGTCAAAGAATTTTGTAAAAATTTCTAACCATTTGCATAGAAAGAAAGTAACAACAAATTGCATAAACATTCATTTAAATACTTTTTGAAAAATATGAAACCGACTCATTCATAATATTTCCCCGTGGATGGAATGAAGAAAATGGTTGAGCAATTTAACGATGAACAGCAGATAGGGTGAAATATTTTTAACAGGTTAATTATCCCACATACTTCGCATATCTTTCCGAAACTTTAAATCTGAGCGCCGTATTTCTTGAATATCTGAAATTCCTTGTAGTTCACAACTATGTTGTTTTTGTGTCTACATTCTTTATCTGGCAATCAGGGATGATTAACAAATTTACCACCGATATTAAACACAAATTCATCATTTAACGAATTAACATATAAAATATAAATAAAAATCTGATGTGGCCAGCATATAACCTCTCGCCAGATATTTTACCTGGTTGTGTGCATAAAACGAAACATATTTTTAAATACAAATGCATATATTCATGTCTCACTACAAAATAATTCTCACATATATTTGCAAAATCTATGGGAGTTTTTAATATAAATTATGTACAGTACATACATTTTCCTTATATTCAATATCCTTAAATTTTCTTTTTCTACTTTCCTTTTCTTTTTCTTTATATTCGTCATTTTTCGCAAATTCCTTTTATGTTCCTTTTTACGTATATTCTTTTGCGCTGTTGACTTTTTACAAATATTTTTGACAGTGGCATACAAATATTTTTGACAGTGACATTTATGTGTCAATTACAAACATTTAAATTTCTTGCCTTGAAATAGTTTGATCTGGGAATTTTTACATCAAATTATTTTATATGCATTTCTTTAGGTACGTTCTATCGGTGTCAGAAATATTCCTACTAGAATAAGAATATTCTTAAAGCAATAGAACGCTCAGTAGCAAATAACTGTCAAGTGCTGTCAAGTAAAAAATAAATACAATAAAACAGTGACAGTGGTTATGTGTTATTGTTAGTTAACAATTAAAGATAACTTTGTTTGTTTATTTTGGATCTTCGAAATGTTGTTATACAAATATTACAGAGATTATAATTATATAAAAATATATTAAATAATAAAAACGTAAAGGAGATATTTTTGTTGAGCACAGTCTACTCTAAACATTTTACAAATGTGACAGAAATGTACGCGCGACAGTCGGCTAGTATAAAATTTTGAATTTATCTCCACTCTATATATCTTCCTACCAACGCTTCCAACTCTGAAGTTGGAATGATTCGTAGGAATATTTCGATTTTTTTGACGCAAAAGAACGACCATTGATGTTCTACTAGAAGCAGTAGGAAGATTTCTGACACCAATCTCTAAATCTATAGAAGATATAATAATGAAATTATATTTATCGAATAAAGAATTTAACGTTCTTTAATATAAGTATTTACATAAATTTTCGATAAATAATATTTAGATGATTTTTTTCTTGTAACTACTACTTTCGGTTGTCCAATTGTTACCAAAACTTAATCAACTCTTCCCATTATCGTTAGATTGAGGAATCCGTAGTTAAAAATGTCTTAAGTCATAGTATTTGAGAAATCGTGAATCCAACATCCACACACACACACACACACACACATCGACACACACATTCGGACATCATCGTAAAAATGTTATAATCTGATTCTAGGGACCTTAAAACATGCTTATTCACTAAAATCTGGGTATGCGATTTTTAGCATGAATTCAATACCTCTCTTAGCGAGAGGTAAAAATCTGGTGTGGCCAACACAATACCTCCCGCCATGTACCGCCCGAGTCACAAAAAAGATTAAGCTAATCTTTATTTTTGAGACCCCATGAGGTCTCGTAGCCGCGTGCCTGAGTGTCAGGTCGCGACTCTGGGGAACCGGGTATAATCCCGACCAACGCCAAATATTTCCAATTTTAAATGGCACAACATTGACCCCTGTGGTGCACTCTCCACCCTAGCAATGAGTGCCCATGAGGTGACGCCCGGTAAGCGCCCGCACGGTGCAAATATTTTATCATTACCGATATCTGTGTACAAAGCAGATTGGCACACCTAGCAATGGGTAATAAGCCGTGATGATATATTTATTTACTTATTTTTGGATTAGGGAATTGTAGTCTAATTTTGGCAGTTTATTTCTTAAAATATAGTCTAATCTAATCCAGGTAACTACATTTTTGATAATAAATTAAAGATTCAATTTTAAATACCTGGATAAAATAGAATTCACTAATCCAAAAATGGGAATTAGCTTAAACTTTTTGGCGAATCGTTAATTTTTATTAATCTTAATACATACCTACATATTTACATATGCTGGAAACTGTATTGATTTCCTTTCCTGTTGTTCTATTTACATTTTTCTTTTTAAAACGTTAATATTATTAATTTGAAATGATTAGTTCTTTCACAGTGACATATATCTGTCAGTTACATACATTTGATTAACTGCCAAGGAGTATTGTTTGTTTAAAGCGTAGGCTCCGGGATTTAAATTATAGATAATTTTATAAATATATATATATATATATATATATATATATATATATATATATATATATATATATATATATATATATATATATATATATATATATATATATATATGGTAGGTGTTCTAAACTTTAGCCATTATTTTAACAATGACTTAGGAATTCGTATCATTCTTTGAAATGTACAGTATATAACTTTTGAAAAACTTATTAAATGAATTCAACATTCCAGCCTTCCCGGAAAGAAGTAAAGATAAAACAAAAATAAAAACAGCTATAAAAATCATTAGCTTATGATACGGCAGAAAGCAAAACAGCAACACCAACGTCTCTGGCAAACAGTCGCTCTATATAATCTTCTGGATGTCATAAACGCTGTATGGAAATGCGCGGGAAGTTTACGCGCAATAAATTCTTTTTATTGCTGGCCGAGGGCTAGAATTATCACTTTTTAAATACTCAAGAGTTTGCCAAACACACAAATTGAAATAACTGAAAAATGAAGTGAATTAAGCGGTATATGGAATACAGATACAGTTGTCTCAAAATGTCTTTAGAATTTTTTTTCTTAAGTTAATATATGTGAACAAAATATAGTACAAGAAGCAAAAAATTGTATTAAAATTGTATAATACTTACAGTTGTATGAAATAGAAGTCTATTTTTGACATAATTCGTCTATTTATTATAGATTTTGTACATGTAATGTTAATGTTAAAAATAGAAATTCACATGGTTCGTATTTTTCGTGTATTTTCTTTTCCGAGCTAGTACAACTGATTCCACTTAGAGCCTGGTATATTTTCAATGACGAATCCTGTTCATTTATTGCGAATATAAAAGAAATATGCTAACACCATACACTGATATCGTGATATGTAGAAATTTTCTTCTTTCCAATCATTCAAGTTTTCCAACTTTTTAATCTCAATTTCCATGTATTGTGCATTTTGTAACATTTAACTAATATTATAAATTATAATATAAATTTAAATTTGATAAAATGGTTTACAGAAATCACGCATAATATGAGAAAAATTATATTTTCTGCAACAGCACATTCGTTGGTATTTTGACTTTTTTAATTATACAGGCTGTCTCACAACTCGCGCCCCAGAGCAAATGAGGATACACGAGACTGCACTCGGATGTGTAATTTCGAAGAAAAAAAAATCTAGCTTAAAAGATATTTGAGAAAAGACGTCTTAAAATTGACCAATCAGAGGCCTACACCTTTAACGTGTGTTTGCCGTAATTTTACGTTACGTTATAGGGTTTTATACAAATCAAATCTTCTTTAAAATGTGTGGGCGACTATAGTTTTCGAAAAATGTCAGTGTCAATAAATTTGACAAGTTGAATAAAAAAAGGCAAATTCTTACCATGTATTCAGCCGCTGATTACTTAGAAATGATTTTAATTTTCGGAGAATGTGGACGTAACGCCAGAGAGGCAGCACGAGTCTATTCGGAACGTTTTCCGAATAGAAATCTTACTAACCTAAATTTGTTGACAGTGAAAAGTCAACTCTAAAGTGTCCAAATTACAGTAAATCACACAAATTTTGTAACTCACTAGTAGTATTTTTAAAACCTAGCAACCAGTTTTATTTTGTAATAATATCATCACACCTCAAGATATCCTTCCGGGATTGGTGGATTAAAAAGTCTTGTTACTCCTTTATGCAAGCAGCCGCTTCTATTTGTTGGCAACCTATTGTCGTCGGCAAGAGGTAGTTTCGTCTGGGGCGCGAGTTGTGAGACACCCTGTATATATATATATATATATATATATATATATATATATATATATATATATATATATATATATATATATATATTCTTTATACATTTTAATATAATATGATGTACATATTCATACACAATAGGAACAACTCAAAATAAAATTGTAAATTGTATCACTTTCTCGAAATGTCAAAATTGATTCGGTAATCAAAAATGCCAATGTAGCCGTTAGAGGCGCTGACGCTCAAAATGGGGAGATCGCCTATAGGACGCGAGCAGACACGTGACTCAAGGGACCTTACGTGCTTAGAATCAGCTGATTTGTGTGCGTATGCCATTTTGACAAGAACAATGTCATGTCGACAAGACAAATGTTTTGACTTATTTTGATTTTTAACTACTAAAATGTTGTTATTTTTAATTTCATGTGTTTTACTGCCTAAAAATTATAAAATATTAACATTTTAGCAAAAAATTAAGTCAAAACATTGGTCTTGTCAAATTGACAATGTTCTTGTCAAAATGACATGCGCACACAAATCAGCTGATTCTAAACACATCAAGGTCCCTCGAGTCACGTGTCTGTTCGCGCCCTATAGTAAAATAATCTTTAATATAAATGCTATTTTTGTTTGAAATGTCTGTCACTGTGAGCCCAGGATCCATAGTCTTAACTATATTGTCTTATGTATTTCAATGTAATAGCAATTCAGTGGTCGGTAAATCAATTTGAATATCATCTATATAACTATATTTTCTTTTGATAGAATATTGTAATGAGAAATTTTATACCGTATATAGTTAATATCTAGTTAATAAATTCCGCATATAAATATGTATTAAAATAATTGTCTTAAACGCGTTACCCAAACGTGATTGTGATTACCGTTCGCTCCGCCGGTATAGTGCAAAATGACGGCACTCAAACGCTCTAATTGACTGGCTAATTTTAACAATTTATTCTGGAAAGCTGTGCGTGAAGCTGTGCTTTTGTGTTGAAACTAGATTTCAGTCCTAAAACAACAGCAAAAGCTTGCGTTAATCATTGGGCTTAATTTAAATGCAAACTCTGTTGACGGCAGATCGTAATAAAATCCTCTATCTACCGAAATGTACCAAACTTTCCCCCCTGTTTTACATATTCATTTTTGGGCTATTAATTTCATTGAGAACTATATTTTCAGACTGAAATGTATACCGTAATATCTATTATAACATGGAGATATGTATAATTAGATGTTAGTTTTTGTAACCAATAGTGTTTTCCATTTCCATTTGTACAGCGTGTTAATGAATTCGTGTTACAAATTTATAAGGAAGTAGCAGTGACGTCGCCAGCCAATTTTATTTGGGTGGGCACAGGTTGGTTCGACCTTTTTTAAGGTGGGCACAAAAAGTATAAAAAACTTTGGCTGTTAAAAAAATAAAACACAAAATGCAATTAAAATTATTTATTTATACTCTAATATATACAAATATTTTAAAAATACAAACATATTTTACTGGATACAAAGCAAAGTGCTTTTTTAAAATAAAATTTAAACAAACTTTAATATAATGACGTTAAAAAAGAAAAAAAATACACAAAAACCCGAAATGACATTTAATGTAGAATCATACGTCTAGGATGCCTTGAAGCAAATGTGTCTATTACTTTGTCCAAGTTTAAATTTTTTGCCAATTGCCTTTCAAAGTTTATTATAGCTAAATTTGCAAGCCTCTCATCAGTCATACTATTTCTTAAATAAGTCTTTATTCTTCTTAAGCAAGAAAAAGTTCTTTCGCATGCTGCACTTTCACTTAGGGCTCTTGAATCACTTTTAGTGTCACTATCACTTGGGGTTAGGTTATCTTGTACTGTTTTAATCTTTTTTGTGTTGCTGCCATTGCTAACAGTTTTTGTAAAATAATCTGTTATATTTCTTTTATTCATAATAAATTGTGGAAAACTTTCAATGATAAAAACTATAACCAAACCACAATAATAAAATAATATCGCTGTCTTTTACACCACGCGTTACGCCGAACTCGTAAACGAGGGTACTGCGCACAACACGAACTGCGTATATTCACATCGGCACATCGCAGCAGCGCACTTACGACAGTAGACCAGTCAATTAGAGACAAGAATGAATTGGTAACAGCATATCAGAAAATATTTTGGGTAAATGGGGAGAAGAGAAAGAGATAAATTCATGGAATCACCTTAGGCGGTGTGTAGTACCACCAGTATAAGTGAATTTATTTTATATTGATTTTTTACATTCTATCATTTTTGATGGAAATATTTCGTAATATTATAATTTTGTTTTAATATATAAAATTTTATAATAAAGATTTATGTGGAAACAATCTGGGTGGGCACTCGGGTGGGCACAGATGTTTTTGGGGTGGGCAAGTGCCCACCCTGGCCCACCCCTGGCAACGGCCCTGGGAAGTAGGGGATGCAATAATACACTCATATGTGGAAAAGCACCGTTTTCGAGCAACAGCTCTTCTTAGAGAGTCATTATCTGCCTTAATTTTGGTTGGCTGCATGTGACGTGTCATTTTAGATATTAATATTATATATTTTAATTTTTACCTTCCGTCACTTTTAGATAAGGAAGGTATTGTCTTTGGCCAAAAAATTCGGTGGTGAGTTTTTGACGAATAAGCACGTTTTAATGTCCCTAGAATACGTGTGTGTTTACCTATGTATGTGTGTGTCCGTGTGACAAAATTTTCGCCTGCGATAACTCTAATACTACAATTCCAAAAATTAAAATTATTATTCTTTCGTATTCTTCTTCGTTACATCCATACGAAGAGCTGATTAGATTTTGGTTATAATTGGTCAACCGGAAGTGCCCTCATTTGAAGATTTTAACAGTTTTTCTTGAAAAAATTATGTTAAATATCATTTTTCACATTTATGGCCGATTTCACCAATGATTCCTCAAATTTAAGTAATGGCTACGTACCCGATGTGCACCACATAGGCATTACCTAACAAAATTTCGTTTTCACCAACTGCTAAGCATTGCCTATCTCGATTTAGGAATTACTTAGCTAGGTATCTGTTTTCCGATGCCCAAATTGATAAGCATTTCCTAACATCTGATAGCTGACACTTTTAAATGAAGTACAAGTTTATTAAATATTTTGATAGTTATAGCGAAGAAATAAAAAGAATTTCAACAAGATAGAAAAGAAACAACAAATTATTTTAAATTCTATGTTGAAAAATGAAGATTTACGTCAGATTAGAATACAGCATTTTATATATATATAAACTATTATTCACGAAAGATGACTATTCAAGGTCATTTCTGAGCCGTCTGATATAATATTACTTGCAGATAACTTCATTGCATTTTGTATGCATAGGCGTGTAACCTGAAATATTTATGGACATATTTTAACTGAAAAAATAAGAGTAATTTAATTGAAAATTATGTTTCTTTCTAAATAATGCCTTTCTGAAAGATTTATGTTCTTCACTTATGTTTTTGCAAAATGCACAAACATAGACTTAACTATAAACCAAGGAATAATAATTTGATTTAAACGGCAACGCCACTGGGTAAATACTAGCACAGAGGGCAGTATAGTAGATAACTATGTATCTGTAATTCTACGACATACGTCATTATTATTTATAGTGTGTTAGAAAGTAATGCCGCTATTTACGTATATCTGTCACACCACATAAATTAAACAGACGTAAATCAAATAATCTTTCTCTTTCTAATACAAAATGTTGCTAAGCTACTGTTGCAAAGTGATGTGTATTCTTTCTTCGAACAAATGACCTTGAATAGTCATCTTTCGTGAATAATAGTATATATATATATATATATATATATATATATATATATATATATATATATATATATATATATACATACATACATATATATAAGCTGTCTCACAACTCGCGCCCCAGAGCGAATGAGGATACACGAGACTGCACTCGGATGTGTAATTTCGAAGAAAAAAAATCTAGCTTAAAAGATATTCGAAAAAAGACGTCTTAAAATTGACCAATCAGAGTCCTACACCTTTCACGTGTGTTTGCCGTAATTTTACGTTACTAGGGTTTTATACAAATCAAATCTTCTTTAAAATGTGTGGGCGACTGTACTTTTCGAAAAATGTCAGTGTCAAATTAAATTTGACAAGGTGAATAAGAAAGGCAAATTCTTACCATGTATTCAGTCGCTGATTACTTAGAAATGATTATAATTTTCGGAGAATGTGGACCTAACGCCAGAGAGGCAGCACGAGTCTATTCGGAACGTTTTCCGGATAGAAATCTTGTGGATCATAAAGTGATATTGAGAGCCATCGCAAGGACGCATGAGACCGGTCAAATTATGACAGATCGAAAAGAAACTGGTGCTAGAACACGTTGCACTGTACGATATAAATGATGATCTCGGATGACACCTTCGCTAACTTAAATTTGTTGACAGTGAAAAATCAACTCTAAAGTGTCAAAATTACAATAAGTCAAACAAATTTTGTAACTTACTAGTAGTATTTTTAAAACCTAACAACCAGTTTTATTTTGTAATAATATCATCACACCTCACGATATCCTTCCGGGATTGGTGGATTAAAAAGTCTAGTAACTCCGTTATGCAAACAGCCGCAAATTATTTTCTTCTATTTGTTGGCAACCTATTGTCGTCGGCACGTGTCAGTTTCACCTGGGGCGCGAGTTGTGAGACACCCTGTATAGAAAAAGGATTAATGCAAATCTATAATTTTTATAATAACATTAATCTTGAAAAAATAACATTTAAAGGTATTTTTCGAAGAAAAAATATTTTATATATATATATATATATATATATATATATATATATATATATATATATATATATATATATATATATATATATTAAACTCGTAGGTAGATAATTAATTCGCTTCCTAAGTTCTTCATACTCATTGGTCCATTGTTTGATAAACGTCCCTCTTGAACCTTGATATTATTGACAGGTCTGAACTTGTGGATGAGTGACCGTATATCGCGCATTATCCTTCGCGTGGTAGCCGGAAATCTCTAGCCAGAGGTAAGGAAACTTCCGGAGAACTGTGCTTGACCCGAACCTAGCCATCTTGGATTATGCAAAGCGGACTAGTTGAAGGAACTATCAAACATTTGCTTCGCCCCAGGGCCAGATTATAAGGGCTATTGGGGTGGGGAGTGTTGAAGTTTTGATTAAACTATAAAGCAATAAAGGTCGACTAATAAAAGTAAAATTGTAGAGGTTTCCAAAACGTAAAAATAGTAATAAGTAGTCCTCTGAATATAGCTGATATTTTATTAATTAATTTTGACAAATCAAATATCTCTTTGTTGTTCCAGATAGATTTGTCGAAAGCGTCCGATATGATAATTAAGTGTTAGCTAAACTCAAATTTTATATTTTTTCACATAAAGCTCTTGAGTGGTGAAAAAATTATTTAAATAATAGACAGTTTCAGGTGTCCATGTTACAGAACACATCATCAAATTTTAATCTCGAATGCGGTGTCCCACAGGGTTCAATTTTGGGACCATTATTATTTCTTTTATACGTTGCAGACATGCAATCGGTTTTAAGTTTTTCTTCTGCTCATTCATTACAGACGACAGAACACTTCTTACAACTTTAAACCCTTCAAATCTAAATGAACAACTCTCCATGTTAAATAGTGATTTAGAAAAACTATCTCTTTGGATAAAAAAACGGTCTCAAATTAAATGCTACAAAATCTTATTCCTTGTTGTTGGTAAAATTGACTTACAAACTAATATAATTCTAGATGGCTCAGTACTTCAACGAAGCACTTGTATTAATATTTTAGGTCTCTTGTTGGAGGAGAATTTATCTTTTAAAAACCATTTGAATAAAAAACTTACTGCAGCAAGACTTAGACTACGTCATCTGTATCAATTTAGACATGACCTTAGTACATTTTTAAAATTACAACTTGTTAATTTACTTATCCTACCACTTTTTAACTACTGTGCTTAGAATAGAATTACCCTAGTACAGAACTCCTGTTTGCGTTTTGCGTACGCTGTCCGCAAATACGAACATATGACTAGATACCGTCAACTTGCAAATATGCAAATCGTGTTAAGACTATGTATATTTGTTTAGTGCATAAAATCATAAATACTGGTACTCCATCTTATTTTCTTGACAAACTAATGCAGAAGCACTACAATAATACCCTTAGAATATATATACCTGGTAATTTAAAATCATTATGTATAAGTTCTTGTAAAACCCGGATTAAAACTATTATAGTCTAGTTAATATTACCTTAATGTACATTTTAATGATTGATACTTTAATTCTGTGACCTGCGTTATTCTCAAATATTTTGGATGTTTTTATTATTTTTTTGGTATTTTTATGATCCGCAAATTGTTAATTTTGGCATATTTATGTATGGTTAGGTTAGGTGGAAGAGCAGCGTATGGCTGAACCTCGCCTTTGGTTATTGGAATCAATAACGTATATTATTATTATTTCCTGTTTTTTGTGAATTATTTCTATCTTCATTCAATTTTTCTTCCTTCTTATATTAACTGCCAATAATTCTAAGTAAACACTTTACGACTAGGTTCTTGCTTAAAGGAAGAAACCCCCATGGCATTATCTTATAACTCAGGACTAAAACGACCTGTACCAATTCATTTCGTCCTAGAGAATTTATAGAATATCCTGCGTACAAAATATCTTTGTAAGCAGGAGAGCCCTAACGTATAAATCCTGTAAGCAGGATGAAATTCAAGGATATACTCCATTACAATAAAAAACAGAAATAATTATTATTATTACGACCATTGAAATTTATTGTAACATGGTCCTAAGTATGTAGTATGTGTGGATCCTCCACTCTAACTCAAATATTATCATTCAGAAAATTTTGAAAACTTGTATTTCGACCTTTTTCTAATATGGAAAGAGCTCATTAGATTTTGCTGTAAAACGGATAACCGAAAATGGAACTTTACTTGAAGCGCAAAATAGTTTTTCTTCGAAAAATACCTTTAAATGTTATTTTTTCGAGATTAATGTTATTATAAAAATTAAAGATTATTAAATTTCCTACAGATCTACATTAATACTTTTTCTACATATTTTATGAATAAAATTATAAAATTATCTATACTATAGGTGCAGTTTGATCTTGTGTTTTGATTGGATAATATCGGGATATTATCTAATCAAACAACAAGATCAAACTGCACCTATACTATTATTAACGAAAGATGACTATTCAAGGTCATATGTTCGAAGAAAGAATACACATCACTTTACAGCAATAACAACATTTGGTATTAGAATGAGAAAGATTATTTGACCTATGTCATGTCTATTTAATTTATATGGTGTGATGGATATACGTAAATAGTGGCATTACTTTCTAACACACTGTAAATAATAATGACGTATGTCGTAGAATTACAAATACCTAATTATCTACTACACTGCCCTCTGTGCTAATATTTACCCAGTGGCGTTGACGTTTAAATCAAATTATTATTCCTTGGTTTATAGTGAAGTCTATGTTTTTGAATTCTGCAAAAACATAAGTTAAGAACATATATCTTTCAGAAAGGCATTATTTAAAAAGAAACATAAGTTATCTGCAAGTAATATTATATCAGATGGGTCACAAATGACCTTGAATAGTCATCTTTCGTGAATAATAGTTCATCTTTCTACCACTCTATAGTTAAAACGGATAGAGCATGTAATTTAAATACCAAAGCCTATGCTTTAAACAAACAAAACTCCTTGGTTACGCAGTTATTCAAATGTATGTAACTGACAGATAAATGCCAGTGTCAAAGAACTAATCATTTCAAAGTAATATTAGTGACGTTTTAAAAAGAAAAAAGTAAATAGAACAATAGAAAAGGAATTCAATACAGTTTCCAGCATAAATAAATACGTAGGTTTGTATTTAGATTAATAAAAAAATACGATTTACAAAAAAGTTTAAGCTAATCCTCATTTTTGGAATAGTGAATTCTATTCTATCCCGATATTTCAAATTTAATTAATTTTATTATAGCTCCGGTGGCTCAATGATTAGTGCAAATTTTCATAAATCGTGAGTGCGCTGGGGCTATGGGTTCGAATCCCACTAAGGCATGGATGTGTGTGAATGTGAACCCACTCTGTAATTGGGATTTAATCCTGTTGAAGGGTTTTAAAAAAGGTAGTTACTTGGATAAGATTAGACTATATTTTAAGAAATAAACTGTCAAAATTAGAATAAAATTCGCTAATCCAAGAAGAAGGATTAACTTAATCTTTTTCATAATACCACGGCCGTTATTTTTTATAACAGTACAATGATTAAAAATCATGTATTCCAAAAAAAATCGCAGCGTCATGAAATTGTCATGAAGAGCTGTCATCTGTCAACGTGCCATAGAAAATAGAATTTTAAGAAGATATTTTATGTTATTATGAAAAATACTGAACGTCACACGGCTGATATACAAATAACAGACACGGTTGATTATAAAATCTCGGCTATCGCCTCGATTTTACAACATTCAACCTCATCTGTTATTTGCATCTTATCAGCCTTATAACGTTAATAACTATTTTGTGACTTGGGCTGTAAATGGCGGGAGGTATTGTGTTGGCCACACCAGATTTTTTAATATACTATTGAATATCAATAACTATTTAATAACATAAGTAATTGTTCATCACAAATGTGAATTGTAATGTAGTCTGACAACTTGTTCCATTGAAATGCAAGTAAATGAAAAATTCCTTATTATTTCCTCCAGAATTTGAAACGTGGTATAGCTCGGTCAAGTTCTATCGATAACATATTATCCTCTAGTGTCCTATTCGCTCTCTCGTACTATATCTCATTATTATAGATTTGAGAAAAGTTCCATACTTCCAATACATATTCTAAAAGGTGTCTGGAAACTGCTTGCTATATGTCTCTGGAGAAATAGATATGCATGCAGGTTCAACAGACTTGGAATGAAAATATAATCAAATAAGCCTTGTTTTGCGCTTTCAAATGTCAAACAACCAGACGATTCAGTTTACATGTTGCCATGGTTATTTTGTTTGTTAGGTACGTTTGTTTTTTGTTTTAGAGATGGGAAGTTTCAAATTGGAAAATTGAAACAGTTTTATTATTTGGTGTGCCATTTATAACTCGGGTAGATTTTTATAAATGAAACTGAGAACAGTATCGACTCGATAATTTATTTTATCCACAATTACTATAGTATAAGTTGATTCCTAACCTTTTAGAGGTTGAGAAATACATCATTAATAACTTCAAACTTAATGAGGTATTTGCTAAATTGCATTCTTCTTCTTTTTCTTCAGCTTTTCCTTATTTTATTACGGGTCGCTGTACCTTACTGTACTCCTGCACTCATTCCATTTTTACCTTCCGTCATCTTTAGGTAAGGAAGGTATTGTCTTTGGTCAAAAAATTCGGTGGTGAGTTTTTGAGGAATAAGCACGTTTTAGGGTCCCTAGAATACGATTTTACTATTTTTACGATGATGATGTGTGTGTGCGTGTGTCTATGTGTGACAAAATTTTCTAATGCGATAACTCTAATACTATGATTCTAAAAATTATAATTCTTTCGTATTCCTGATTAGATTTAGGTTATAATTGGTCAACCGGAAGTACCCTCATTTGAAGATTTTAAAGTTTTTCTTGAAAAAACGATGTTAAATATCATTTTTTTTACATTTAATGTTATTATAAATATTAAAGAGTACTTTATTTTCTATACAATTTGAATGTATTTTATTTTTATACTTCATATTAAATGGATATAGAGTTAAAAATTATACAGAAATTAAATATCATATATTAGCCAGCTATGCTATAACTCTGGAAACAGCTGCTATATTAAGAAAATTCTGATTGAAAGGTGACAGTGTCAAGTGCAGTTGACAGTATGTTTTTGTTACAATTTTACTGGGAATATAGGATCTTTTGCTAGTGCGATTAGGTAATAATAATTTATTCATATGAATTTTTCGCAAGAAGAACTATCAATAACTTATCGCACAAATATTAATAAAAAACAGTTTTATTTATTGGCTAATGCAAACTACTGTCCATTATTGCAATTGTTTCTTAATAAAAACACAATTTGCATAGTATACTAGATTTAATTTAAATAAATTTAGACAAAAATGGAGAATAACTCCGAAATTATTGGTTTTACGCATAGGATACTCTTAATAACATAGAAAGATAACATAAAAAGAAACCCAACTAAATAATAAAGTATAGGGTGTTCCATTTGAAAATGACGAGTTATAGTCATTTGAAATTGAGTAAATTTGATTGGCTTTATTGAATACCCTATATTCTTTAAAAATTATATGAGAACATAGAGTATAGTTACCTATAGTTGTACAGAATTTTTTTTTCTTAATTTTTACTATTAAAATAACTTTAGTACGCCTTTATAAAGCATTGCGTGTATTAGATCATTTTTAGAGAAAAAACGGAATACCTGGACAACGCTGAGGAAAATTTAAAAAAAATTATATGTGCGTACAGGTGAATAAAATACAATTCAAAATATATGAAAATATATAGGATGCTCCATTTAAAAAAAGAGAATTTACATGCAGTATGTATATACCAGAAAAACTGAGCAGATTTACATACGCACCATGTATTTTAGTGATATATTTCATATATTGTAGTATAAAGTGTTGTAGACGAATTACAAAATTTACATTACATGCACTAAAAGCAATCACATGTTTTTCTTTATGAACATCTGTTACCAATGAATTTTTTCCCATGCATTTTGCAATGAAATTGAAGACACCCTTTCCCCTGGAAAAGTTATGATCCCATTGGAAAGTGTGCTACAAAACCATGAATAATTTACACAAAACAATCGATGTAAAAACAGCGAGAACTAAACAGATGTCACTTGAAAAATTAACAACGAACTCAGCTGTTTCAATTCCAATCACTTATTTACTAAGTTGTATATTATTAATAAATGGTATTAAAATTTAACACGGTCATAGTGTACTTCTTTAAATATTAAAAATATATATTTGTGGCTTAAGCCTAAAACAACTAATGTCAGTTTGTGACCAAAATTGTCAAATTTAATAACCTTTGAATCATTGCACAAGACAACAGAAATTGTTGACAGTTTGTTGAAAATTGCTTTGAATATTTTAAATTTAGTTCGATTAAAGGTGCATTCACAAATGAAAATTAGGTTTAGATTTATGGTTTATACTTTAGATTTAAAGACTTTGGCCGCATATTATGTAATGACTTCATTCACACTTCAGAATTTAGGGTCTCTAAATCCAAATCATAAAGCTAAACGTTGCAAGGTCCAAACTTTAGATTTATGATTTAGTTTGACGTCACAAACTTCACCAATGAGAACGAATCTGAAATGATATAGGTATATACATTCATCTTTATTTAGTATCCACTTGGTGGGTTCGGCTTTTTAAACTAATGCTAGAAGAACATGGAGACTGTCATAACTTAATTGCTGAAATATAACTAATAATGCCAAGCAAATTAGTTTCACGGCAATAGCTAGGGGCTAGCAAAGTTCGAGAGTGGTCAAATGTACCTACTTCTCGTGTTGCATATAAGATTTTTTCGGATATGACAAGGCTGTCAAGGAATACAGTTGAATATTGATACATTAAAAATATCTAAGTATTCCATGGAAAATTTAAGAAGAAAAACGCTGTCATCTGTCATGTCAACGGTAACTTTTTGAATTTAAATATATATGAAATGAAGACAATTTGATAGAAATTAAATTCAAAATTATAAATTATAAGAATGAATAAATATTTGTCACAAGTTTAAAATATCTAACTGTTGTTATTTCAAAAAGAGGGAGGTAAATTCAGCTGTAGGGAAGTAAGGACAATCCTTACTTCTCGTCGCTAATAGAAACCGATACCTTGACAGTAAAATAAACATACATCCCTACAAACAATGTCCTAATAGCCTACTTACGATATTGGGATTTGTCGAAAACGGTGTGAAATTATTGCAAACAGTTTGACGGAATGATACTGAAGCCACTATAATTTTTACCTCTCGCTAAGAGAGGTATTGAATTCATGCTAAAAATCGCATATCCAGATTTTAGTGAATAAGCACGTTTTAAGGTTCGTAGAATCCGATTATAATATTTTTACGATGATGTCCGTATGTGTGTGTATGCGTGTGTATGCGATCCACGATTTCTCAAATACCATAAGACTTAAGACATTTTTAACTACGGATTCCTCAATCTAACAATAATGGGAAGAGTTAATTTAATTTTGGTAACAATTGGACAACCGGAAGTAGTAGTTACAAGAAAAAAATCATCTAAATATTATTTATCGAAAATTTATGTAAATACTTATATTAAAGAACGTTAAATTCTTTATTCGATAAATATAAATTCATTATTATATCTTCTATAGATTTAGAGATAAAGAAATGCATATAAAATAACTTGATGTAAAAATTCTCAGATCAAACTATTTCAAGGCAAGAAATTCAAATGTTTGTAATTGACACATAAATGTCACTGTCAAAAATATTTGTATGCCACTGTCAAAAATATTTGTACTTTGTACATCATTATGAACATTATGAAAATAGAAAAAAAGTCAACAACGCAAAAGAATATACGTAAAAAAAGAATATAAAAGGAATTCGCGAAAAATGACGAATATAAAGACAAAGAAAAGGAAAGTAGAAAAAGAAAATTTCAGGATATTGAATATAAAGAAAATGCATGTATTGTACATAATATATATTAAAATATCCCATAGATTTTGCAAATATATGTGAGAATTATTTTGCAGTGAGACATGAATATATGTATTTGTATTTAAAAATATTTTTCGTTTTATGCGTACAACCAGGCAAAATATCTGGCAAGAGGTTATGTGCTGGCCATATCAGATTTTTAGTTGTAAAATGTGTATTTTCACAATAATAAAAATGTTAAATATGAATATACTTATCAAATAGTTTCAGTAAATTACTTTTTAATTCTCTATTTTCCGTCCGTACCATTCAGTTATTTCAAAGTGTCGCAGTCACATTTCATAAATTTTATTTTTATTCATTGTGCATTTAGACGCCTGAAATTGCTTTTCAGGAATATAATCCTACGATATTATGTAAATAGCAGCTGTCAAGTTAATGTGCTGAAATTACGGACTGGCCTGAAGAGCTGCAATTCTAACAAAAATACTAACACGACAATTGCATTTGTGCATGAAAACTAAATTAAACTCTAAATATATCGTGTGCTACCAACAATCATATGAAATGTAATAGAGGAAATGCATAACGCACAATGAAAAATACAAATTATTCATAAGAGCGCTTACTTGATGGAAAGATATCAACTCTGAATAACCTAATATCGTACACGAATGAGAATATGTTGGACTTTTTAATTAATATAAATTTCTCATATATGGTCAGCGTCGGACTGGCCATTGTGGCGATTTGGCGATCGTCACAGGTCCAGCCAGCGAAAGGGCCCAGTCTAAACCAAACCTGTAGCTTTCATAGTTAATATTGGTCAATATAATAAAGAGAAAAATCTGATGTGGCCAGCACATAACCTCTCGCCAGATATTTTACCTGGTTGTAGGCATAAAACGAAAAATATTTTTAAATACAAATACATATATTCATGTCTCACTACAAAATAATTATTTTAATATAAATTATATACCATGCATACATTTTCTTTATATTCAATATCCTGATTTTTTCTACTTTCCTTTTCTTTTTCTTTTATTCGTCATTTTTTCGCAAATTCATTTTATATTCTTTTTTAGGTATATTCTTTTGCGTTGTTGACTTTTTATTTATTTTCATAATCTTCATAATGATGTACAAATATTTTTGACAGTGGCATACAAATATTTTTGACAGTGACATTTATGTGTGAATTACAAACATTTGAATTTCTTGCCTTGAAGTAGTTTGATCTAAGAATTTTTACATCAAATTATTTTATATGCATTTATTTATCTCTAAATCTATAGAAGATATAATAATGAATTTATATTTATCGAATAATAGTATATTAAAGAACGTGTTTTATAAGACATGTTTTTTTCGCACGCGTCAAAATTTAGAAAACGAGCGTTAGCGAGTTTTCTAATTGACAAGTGCGAAAGAAAGTCTTATAAAATGAGTTTTTTATACTATTTTTTATATTTTGCGCCTTCTACAATTAACATTTACTTACTCAATTTGTGATTATATTTGTAACCATTTGTACATTTTCATGTAAATAATCTTCCCTAAATAAAAAAAATTAATAATAATTTCGACATTATATTATTAAAATGAATTGTCAATTAACTAAAAATAAATTAGGTAAAAATGGGTTAAAGAAACGTCATCTAGTACCAACCGTCTAAAAAAAAATTGCGTATCGAAATGAAGGTCATTACGATACGGAATTGCGTATCGTAATGCCTTCATTATGAACGCAAAATATAAAAAAAAATAAAGCAAATGATTTGTTTTTAAGGAATTTATTTCAAGATCAAATTTGATGACAACAATGATAACGCTTGAGTACAACAATGATAAAATTTGATTACAACAATATCAACTCCCTACGAATGAGATTAATAAATAAAATTTTGTTGCAAAACTTATGGGACATACGTTACTGTAATGATTGTGAGTAAATAACTTTTGTCGCCATTCTGTTTGAATATAATATATACATATTAAATTATCACAATCAAGCATGAAGTTCCAGTACTTCTTGATTTATTAACGTCCGATTTTATATATCCTCCACTACAGTGGTAAGGCCAGTAAATGAGGAAGAGTATTTGTCTCTGTCAGACGCGAGCAAATTGATAAAAATTGTTTCTTGGTATCAGGTGATACATCTTCATTACACAGTCGAACCTGCGTTCTACTCTAGAGTTATACATTGACACTTCTTCACTTATAACAATTAACATCTTCATCGCATACATCAACAACTAGAAATTGACTTTGATAAATGGTTCTTGGCGAAATATCACAATCTGCGGGGTAACAGAAATTGCTTTCTCTCTTGAAACTAATACAATGATCAATCATATATTTATAGAAAAAATATAGATGGAGCGGTACACGACTATTGGGCAACGAACAATTGGACGAGTCCATTGGCGCCGTTTCGGGGGGGGGGGGGGGGCAAGGGGGCGCTTACCCCCTCACCCCTGGCTATTAAGTTCAACTACTAATTTTTTTAAAGAAACAATTGCAGGTTTATTCTATAACGGCCCTAAAGTCGACTCTCTTACAATATACGAATTCTACTTTCTATTATATATTGTATATGTCATTAAAGGCTGTATATGAGTATTTAACTTAATATTTATTAGTATGCAAAATGCAATGCTCTTTGACGTGTTCGGCGATTTTTTACTGGAAAATCAGCATCAATGTTTGGGAGAGCTTACAAAAATTCCAGATCGATTTCTGACTGTTCTTTAAAATCCTGAGACACTCAAATACAGAACTGGGTAAAGTACCGAAATTTAGTACTTAAAGTAGAAGTATCAAGTATCTTAATGTTTTTAAATTAATGTACTTGAAGTACAAGTACTTTTTTAGTTTCTAAAGTACTTGAAAGTACCAAGTACTTGAAAAAGTACTTGTAAATTTGGGTGCAAGAACTTTTTCAGATAATCGATATTTTTCTGATTATATGGACCTTAAAAGGTGATTATTGACAAAAATTTCAATATGCGATATTTATTGAGTTATTTAAAACAAGAGTTCCTCGCTGGGACTGCCCTATCACCTAGCGATCGCACCGAGATGTTAGAATGACGTCATTTTTACGTCATGTGATCAGTAGGTGATATGTCAATGTCCTAGCACTGTAGTTAGTAGTGATGCAAACGAGGCGAGAGTATATTCGCATCTCGTCTCGTTGCATTATGCGAGACGAGAACGAGAGCGAGATCGCAATTTGAAATTCGAGGGGAGATCGATATAACAACTGCAAGAAGTGTGAAATCTCGCGAGATTCTCGCAATAAAAAGTATTTGTAACTTTATAGCTTTGATTCATAAATTCAATGAAACATGAACCGTACAGGGAGTGGAATCAACGGTAATTCGTGTATAGAACACGTGAATGAGAAAATTATATGAATTGACTATATTTTTTTGAGTCTATCTAGAGTCGAATGATATCAGTCGCAGAGCGAGGAAATGCAAAATAAAGACTAAATCGGTTTTGCATCTAATAGAACTAGTTTTTCTTCAACATTTCAGCCCCTAATTCATCCCATTTAAAACTACGGTTAATAAAATTCTTGTCGTCCCTGAAAAATAAAGGATTTTATATTAAGCGTCGATAGGTGCCAACAAGGAGTGAAGTGGAGTGATTGGTTGCCAGCGGGTTCCTAGTGTAGCGCTTTTTTATGAGTAAATCTTACTTAAATAGTGGCATATAGTTAATGATAAAGTGTAAAAACTTTTAGTTACAGAAAAGATTTTTTGAATGTTTAATTAGTTTTACTAATGTATTAACAGATGTTCGTATTGAAATAATTTGGTCACTAGAATTTAGTGTTTCGTCTCTTTATTATAGTTATACGACTGTAAATACACGGAAGACGGAATGATTGGTGCAAACTTGTCTTTTGTAGTTCAACTGATACGTAAATACCGAGGTAAATACGTAGTGCGCAAGCGCTTATCTTTACAGCGAGACTCTCGCGCGAGAACGAGACGAGACCCAAAAAAACGTGCGAGAACGAGAGCGAGATCGAGATTGCGGGTCCTAAAACGAGACGAGATCTATATTTTATATTTCTCGTCTCGTCTCGCCTCGCGTGCATCACTAGTAGTTAGGTGATATAAACATTTTATTTAAATGCAGTATGCAGATTAGAATTAATTTATTTCTGCAAAAAAATTGCAAATATATCTTTACTTTAATATTATCGCTGAAAATATATTTATTAATGAAATTCACTTTTTTATGTACTACAGGAATAACACCACACCCCTGCAAAAGAAACACTGACAGACAAACAATTCTCATAACATTGTTAACTTTTAAATTATTCATCGCACTTCAAGTACATTTAAAGTAAATCAAGTACATTTAAAATACTATAAGTATTTTGGGTAGCAACTCGTATGTATGAATAAAATATTATAAATAGTAAAAATTGTGAATTGTGTAATTATCACTTAGGGGCAGCGAATTATATATTTGCACGCAGGTTGCAGTACCCTTAGAAACGGCCTTGGATACTCGGCAGTGATGTTGAAGAGTTATGGCATACAAACGGTCGGTGATACTAAAGCTGTGGAAGTTAGAACAGTTGGTCCGTCAGAAGGACAGTTACATAAATTGACAGACAGTCAGCCAGTGAGTGAAAGGTGTGAATTCTGTCCGGGCAGTTGAATATACAGACGCTGTTGACTCAGTTGAGTATATAGACGCTGTGGAGGCCGGTAGGTCGGGCAGTTGAACGTCTTATAAATAAATAGTGACATAAGTAATAGAAATAAATAGTGTTAGTAATTAACTAGTTATTTATATTCGTAATCTTTAATTAGTTTTTAATATTTGTTTAATATTAGTAATCGTCATTGTTATTATCTTTTAAATATTTATTTATTGCTTTTTTTATTGAAAGTAACCCATCCATCCCACAGGATCAAGATCCCAATTACGGGGTGGATGCAAAATATATACAAATACACTTACAATAATCAATGTTTCTACACAAAAAAGAATGTAGATTAAACATAAAAACATAACAATGAAATAATACTATAAAAACATATTTAAAGCGTCTTGGAGTTAAATGAAAAATATCTATTTCAACAGATAAACTATTAAAAATGTAACATAAATGCCTGATGGGTGATCTAGCTTCATAATTAGTACATACAAATATACATCTAAATATATTCTAGTTTCTAGATGGTAATCGTGGAACGCAGAATGGAATACTACCTAAAGAAATGGAATCGGCTATAAAATTATTCGCTAGCTTATATAAATAGATAGAAGATTGCATTATTCTCCTATTTTCTAACGAAGTCAGATTGAAAGTCAGTAGCAAGATATTGTATGAAGTCTCATGCGTAGGGTAAACCCCGTAAATTTTAAAATAACAATACTTTACAAATTTGTATTGTATCTTTTCGATAATACTGGTATGAACCTCATATATAGGATTCCATATCTGTAAGCATTATTCAAGTTTTGAGCGCACGAAGGAGAAGTACAAAGTTTTTAAGGTTTTTCACTTACAAAAAGAACGACAATTGCGAATTATGCAACCTAGTATTTTGTAAGCCGATTTTACAGTGTAATTTATAGGTGGAATGAAAGAGAGCTTAACATCAAAAATGATTCCTAGATCTTTAAACTCAGTGCCTCGATCTAGCATATGGTGATCCATTTTATAAGTGTAAGACTTAAAAGAGTTTTTCACAGAATATGTCATAATTTTGCATTTTTGAATATTGAAATGTAGTTTACAAGATTTGGACCACAGTAGAATGCTGTTTAAATAATCTTGCAGCCTGAAACTATCCTCAGGTGAATTTATTATTTTAAATATCTTCATATCGTCGGCATAAAGAAATAAATCAGAGTGTTTAACACTGGTAGTGATGTCATTGATGAAAAGTATAAATAGCAAGGGTCCAAGGTTGGAGCCCTGTGGTACACCAGAAGTTGGCATGTATGTGCTAGAATGATAGTTATTATAATGTACTTGCATTTTTCTGTTTGAGAAATATGAAGAAAGATAAGCTATAAGATTAGGGGAAAAGTTAAAATTATGAGAAAGTTTATATAGAAGGATATTATGGTTAAGCTTGTAATAAACATCTATTTATTTGTTGATTTTTACACTTCACCCAAATACATAAGAACGTTACAATATATGTGTAGGTAACGAGTGATAATATCTTATTATTGTCATTGCTCTAATCATAACAGCGTCCATCCATCAACTTCTGACTTTGATAAATGCCCGTTCCCTCCTCCGGTCCAGCAATAATGAAATTATAATTGCATCTATCTCTATTATCACGTTCTGAAATACAAAATAAACCGTGCTTTACGAGCCAGGAATATTAAGTAATAAACTTGACCAACTTTTAATAAGTCCCTGGTCGGCAGGCGAGCAGGGATTAAAATTAACTTTTAATTAGATTTACAACGAGCGAGATAAAGTCCAATAAAAAATTACATTAAAAAATCTATAAAATATGTAGTGGGGCAAGAGTCGGATTAACTGATGCATTATGTACGGGGCAGTATTTACCAACGACGAGTAGGTAATCCTTTACAGAGAGGCGCATTTTTATGTGACGCACAAGTAATACGCTAATGGGAAAGCGCTTTTTAATTTATTAATGAACTGTAGCGTTGTTGGGATTTAGGTAGTGTGATCGGTTTGATTCTACCGACTGGTTAAATGTAAGACATAAAAATACATTAGTGGTCGCTAAAATTGCATCACCAAAAATGAATTATTATTTATGTATACAGAGTGTAAATGAAATAAGTGCATTAATTTTAACCAGTAATGTAACTCGATGAGAGCAACAATATTTCTTAATAATTTTTTTTTCTAAGTCTTTTAGATTTTGAGTTAAAATTCTTTAAAGATTTGTGCATATTTCGTTACCCGCTCATGGAGAACAAATGGCAGCTGCCATTCAAGTGGGATACAAACAGCTCAAAAATTGTCGGTTATCGGTTACACTTACAGTCACAATAATTAATAAACGAATCAAGAGAAATAACATTATTATTAATTAATACGTAATAATACAATTTTTAAAATAAATAAATTTAAATTTTGGATAACAAAATTATAAAGTTGTGTATTGAAACAGGCTTTTTATCACCTGTGAATAGTGTGAATAGAGGAAGACAAGGAGGAACGGGGTAACTAGAGGAAGAGAAAAAGCATAGTTATTAGGTTATGAGATAATTATTTATCGTCGACAAATCATAATATTTTAAATTCGTTATTCAAAAAATGTAAGTACAAACTTTTGTCCATTTAAAAGAAGTACATGAGTACCAATAATTAGTCGTCCATTGTTCCCCAAACATTTTTTAATGAAAATTTTTACAGCATTTTCGTCTGTCGAGATGTGTATTGTGCATAATAAATACACCTTCCCAAGTAAATTCAGTCTCATGAATGAACATATGAGCCATTCCCAAAATTGAAGTCTGTTATGTGCTGAAAACATTGAACTTTTTGCACATGGTATGGATACAACTGTTGTGATAAAGATGTACAAGATTAACAAATGTGCGAATATTAAGAACAGAATGATTTGGTGATGATTTGGAAACGCTCCGTGTAAATTCGTTGGCAACTCCATGACACTGTCTTTATGTGAACCGTGATGTCAAGTAAAATGTAGTTCAGATACGAGTAAAAAATAAATAAATAAACCATAGGTAAGTAATTACAATGTCTGTGTACTCGCATTTTGACAGAATTTTACCTTATAAACAAGTTTATTACTAATGTCAAAATTTAATTGCAACAATTGACAGGACTGTCAATTGCTAAAACAAAATTTTTCATAGCTATTGCTACTGCATTCAATTATCACAAAAATATTTTGAATGACTCGTCAATTTACGGGGTGGTAAAAATGCTAAAAAAAAAATATGCGATTTCGAGAAAAAGTTATTAAGAAATATTGTTGCTCTCGATGAGTTATATTACTGGTTAAATTTAATGCACTTATTTCATTTACACCCTGTATAGTGACACTATATCAAGGCATACCTGCCCAAATTCATATTAGTTGGGCCTGTTAACATTTACAACACACGAATGTTACCAGCCCCACCGACTCATAAGGGGGATTTCAAATAAAGCACGTGGTAACATTAAATACTAACAAAAGAACACCCCCTTGCCCTGGCCAGAGCTGGGCAAAGTACCGGAAAGTACTACTTGAAGTGCAAGTACCAAGTATCTTAATGTTTCTAAATATACTTGAAGTACAAGTACTCTTTTACGACCTCCCGCTAGCCTTGGTAAGGGAGGTATAGAGATCGTGCTAAAAATCGCATATCGAGATTTTGCCAAAAGACCACGTTTTAAGGTCCCTAAAATCCAATTTTAACATTTTCACGATGATGTCCGTGTGTATGTGTGTGTGGATCCTCCACTGTAACTCAAATACTATCCATTCAGATAAATTTTGAAATCTTGTATTTCGAACTTTTTCTGTATTGGAAAGAGCCCATTAGATTTTGATGAAAATCGGATAACCGGAAATGGCACTTTACTAGAAGCTCAAAATAGTTTTTCTTCGAAAAATACCTTTAAATGTTTTTTTTTCGAGATTAATGTTATTATAAAAATTAAAGATTATTAAATTTTTTATACATTTGCATTAATACTTTTTCTATATATTTTATGGATAAATTTATAAAATTATCTATAATTTAAATCCCAGAGCCTACGCTTTAAAACAACAAAACGCAGTTATTCAAATGTATGTAACTGACAGATAAACGTCACTATCAAAGAACTAATTATTTCAAAATAATATTAGTAACGTTTTAAAAAGGAAAAAAGTAAATAGAAGTATAGAAAAGGAATTCAATACAGTTTCCAGCATAAGTAAATATGTAGGTATGTACTTAGAACAATAAAAAGTTAACGATTCACAAAAATATTTAAGCTAATCCTCATTTTTGGATTAGTGAATTCTATTCTATCCCGGTATTTAAAATTTAATCTTCATTTTATAATAGTTCCGGTGGCTCAATGGTTAGAGCAACGCCTCATGTCATGAGTGCCCTCGGGGCTCTGAGTTCGAATCCCACTAAGGCATGGATGTGTGTGAATGTGTAATTGGAATTTAATGCTATTGAGGGGTTTAAAAAAAGGTAGTTACTTGGATTAGATTATATTTTAAGAAATAAACTGTCAAAATTAGAGTAAAATTCGCTAATCCAAAAAACTTAATCTTTTTTTTGACTCGGGCTGTGAATCGCGGGAGGTATTGTGTTGGCCACACCAGATTTTTAGTTTTTAAATTACTTGAAAGTACCAAGTACTTGTAAAAGTACTTGCAAATTTGGGTGCAAGTACTTTTTCAGATAAATGATATTTTTCTGATTATATGTACCTTAAAAGGTAATTATTGACAAAAATTTGAATACCAATATTTATTGGGTTATTTAAAGTTCCTTGTTTGGACTGCCGTATCACCTAGCGATGGCATGACATAAAATTTACGTCATATGATCGTCATTTTTACGTCATGCGATCACCAGGCGATACGGCAAAGTCCCAGCACTGTTTTTCTTTATTTGTTATATCCCATTGTATTTCGCACCCAGACTTATCCGGCTAACACTCTTACACCTAACATCAAAAGTCCGTTGCGAAAGTTCCTCCTCCATGAAAATTTAATTCGCAGTGAAAAGCTGCGAATAAAAATAAACTTTCTGATGTGGCTTTGTCCCTGATCTGTGGAGGGGAACCCTGTTGAATTTTTAATAAAGTCGTACGCGAACACAGGTTCAATTCTCTAGTCGCGAAAAAACTGACATTTTTTACAGGCGTTGTCAGCGAAAATAGTTCTATTCAAACAGCAACGGGAGTTTCAGTTTTTCTATTTGTGGGAGACAAGCGGGAAAAATGGACAGCGATAATTAAAAACCAGGTGTGGAAGGTTAGGGGAAGGGGGAGAGATTATAGCTGAATTATTTCAATAAAAAGCAGCAGACAACATGGAGTCATACGGTTTAATGAATGGAATTATTAGAGTGGAAAGACCACCTTTATTAATTATGATATAAGTTCTGTAATATAGGGTGCGGCAGAACCAATTGAGCAGTTTTGAAGAGTTATAAAAAAGAAACGAAGGTATATATGAAAAAATCTGATGTGGCCAATGTGCCTTCCGTCAGTTCTATGTATTTTATACAAATTTCATGCGGAAATTTCCTTGCTAATTATTCTATTTCTTGTACATTACCTTCCGGCAGCTGCATGTATTTTATGCAAATTTCATACAGAAAATTTATGTCTTAAATTATTATTTTGTGACGTTTTCTATATACAGTGTAATGTATCTGCAGAAATAAAAGATTTATTATTATTATTTCTTGTACATTACCTTAAAGCAGTTGTATGTATTTTATACAAATTCCATACAGAAAGCAAAAGATCCTATATTTCCAGTAAAATTATAAGACACTATGTCAATTTCACTTGACACTGACATCTTTCAATCAGAATTTTCTCAATATAGTAGCTGTTTTCATTGCTAAAGCTACTTTATGAAATTTAATTTCTTTATAATTTTTTAACTCTATATCCATTTAATATTAAGTATAAAATGCAGTCAAATCGTATAAAGAATAAAATATTCTTTAATATTTATAATAACATTAAATGTGAAAAAATGATATTTAACATAGTTTTTTCAAGAAAAACTGTAAAAATCTTCAAATGATGGTACTTCCGGTTGACCAATTGTAACCAAAATCTAATCAGTTCTTCATATGGACGTAACAAAGAAGTATATGAAAAAATTATAATTTTTGAAACTGTAGTATTAGAGTTATCGCAGACGAAAATTTTGTTACACACACACACGCACACGCACACGCGCACACGCACATACGCACACACGCACACACACGCACACACGCACATAAACACACACACACACACACACACACACACACACACACACATACATACATACATACATACATACATACATACATACATACATACATACATACATACATACATACATACATACATACATACATACATACATACATACATACATACATACATACATACATACATACATACATACATACATACATACATACATACATACATACATACATACATACATACATACATACATACATACATACATACATACATACATACATACATACATACATACATACATACATACATACATACATACATACATACATACATACATACATACATACATACATACATACATACATACATACATACATACATACATACATACATACATACATACATACATACATACATACATACATACATACATACATACATACATACATACATACATACATACATACATACATACATACATACATACATACATACATACATACATACATACATACATACATACATACATACATACATACATACATACATACATACATACATACATACATACATACATACATACATACATACATACATACATACATACATACATACATACATACATACATACATACATACATACATACATACATACATACATACATACATACATACATACATACATACATACATACATACATACATACATACATACATACATACATACATACATACATACATACATACATACATACATACATACATACATACATACATACATACATACATACATACATACATACATACATACATACATACATACATACATACATACATACATACATACATACATACATACATACATACATACATACATACATACATACATACATACATACATACATACATACATACATACATACATACATACATACATACATACATACATACATACATACATACATACATACATACATACATACATACATACATACATACATACATACATACATACATACATACATACATACATACATACATACATACATACATACATACATACATACATACATACATACATACATACATACATACATACATACATACATACATACATACATACATACATACATACATACATACATACATACATACATACATACATACATACATACATACATACATACATACATACATACATACATACATACATACATACATACATACATACATACATACATACATACATACATACATACATACATACATACATACATACATACATACATACATACATACATACATACATACATACATACATACATACATACATACATACATACATACATACATACATACATACATACATACATACATACATACATACATACATACATACATACATACATACATACATACATACATACATACATACATACATACATACATACATACATACATACATACATACATACATACATACATACATACATACATACATACATACATACATACATACATACATACATACATACATACATACATACATACATACATACATACATACATACATACATACATACATACATACATACATACATACATACATACATACATACATACATACATACATACATACATACATACATACATACATACATACATACATACATACATACATACATACATACATACATACATACATACATACATACATACATACATACATACATACATACATACATACATACATACATACATACATACATACATACATACATACATACATACATACATACATACATACATACATACATACATACATACATACATACATACATACATACATACATACATACATACATACATACATACATACATACATACATACATACATACATACATACATACATACATACATACATACATACATACATACATACATACATACATACATACATACATACATACATACATACATACATACATACATACATACATACATACATACATACATACATACATACATACATACATACATACATACATACATACATACATACATACATACATACATACATACATACATACATACATACATACATACATACATACATACATACATACATACATACATACATACATACATACATACATACATACATACATACATACATACATACATACATACATACATACATACATACATACATACATACATACATACATACATACATACATACATACATACATACATACATACATACATACATACATACATACATACATACATACATACATACATACATACATACATACATACATACATACATACATACATACATACATACATACATACATACATACATACATACATACATACATACATACATACATACATACATACATACATACATACATACATACATACATACATACATACATACATACATACATACATACATACATACATACATACATACATACATACATACATACATACATACATACATACATACATACATACATACATACATACATACATACATACATACATACATACATACATACATACATACATACATACATACATACATACATACATACATACATACATACATACATACATACATACATACATACATACATACATACATACATACATACATACATACATACATACATACATACATACATACATACATACATACATACATACATACATACATACATACATACATACATACATACATACATACATACATACATACATACATACATACATACATACATACATACATACATACATACATACATACATACATACATACATACATACATACATACATACATACATACATACATACATACATACATACATACATACATACATACATACATACATACATACATACATACATACATACATACATACATACATACATACATACATACATACATACATACATACATACATACATACATACATACATACATACATACATACATACATACATACATACATACATACATACATACATACATACATACATACATACATACATACATACATACATACATACATACATACATACATACATACATACATACATACATACATACATACATACATACATACATACATACATACATACATACATACATACATACATACATACATACATACATACATACATACATACATACATACATACATACATACATACATACATACATACATACATACATACATACATACATACATACATACATACATACATACATACATACATACATACATACATACATACATACATACATACATACATACATACATACATACATACATACATACATACATACATACATACATACATACATACATACATACATACATACATACATACATACATACATACATACATACATACATACATACATACATACATACATACATACATACATACATACATACATACATACATACATACATACATACATACATACATACATACATACATACATACATACATACATACATACATACATACATACATACATACATACATACATACATACATACATACATACATACATACATACATACATACATACATACATACATACATACATACATACATACATACATACATACATACATACATACATACATACATACATACATACATACATACATACATACATACATACATACATACATACATACATACATACATACATACATACATACATACATACATACATACATACATACATACATACATACATACATACATACATACATACATACATACATACATACATACATACATACATACATACATACATACATACATACATACATACATACATACATACATACATACATACATACATACATACATACATACATACATACATACATACATACATACATACATACATACATACATACATACATACATACATACATACATACATACATACATACATACATACATACATACATACATACATACATACATACATACATACATACATACATACATACATACATACATACATACATACATACATACATACATAGATACAGACATACAGACATCATCGTAAAAATAGTAAATTTGTATTCTAGGGACCCTAGAACGTGCTTATTGATTAAAAATTCATCATCGAATTTTTTGACCAAAGACAATACCTTCCTTACCTAAAGGTGACGGAAGGTAAAAAATGTTTTTATTTTTGAAATCAGTATGACTTACCATTTTATACTCATTAATTTTTTAAAATAATGTCTTTAAGATGGCGGCCGTTAGCTACAATACATTGCTGGAGCCGATTTCTGAAGTTTTAAACAGCCCGTTGACATATTTCGCGGGGTATCGCGTTTACTTCTTCAACAATCCCTTAGCTCTAGCAGCTTTTGGGAGTGACGTTTAAACACTTTTTCCTTTAGATATCCCCAAAGAAAGAAGTCGCATATGCTTAAATTGGGCGATCGCGCAGGCCACCCCACGTCACGTCTCAAAGACACTAGATGTCCAGCAAACATTTCTCTTAAAGCATTTAGAGAATTTCCTTTTCATAATCAGGATAATTATGCTTTTCCATAATACCATACTGTTAAATGTGCTTTAACAGTACTGTTTGCTCAACCGATATATACATCAAAACAGCCACGGCCGTTATTTTTTATAACAGCACAATTTTTAAAAATCATGTGTTCCAAAAAAAAATCGCAGCGTCATGAAATTGTCATGAAGAGCTGTCACCTGTCAGCATGCCGTAGAAAATAGAATTTTAAGAAGATATTTTATGTTATTATGAAAAATACTGAACGTCACACGGCTGATATACAAATAACAGACACGGTTGATTATAAAATCTCGGCTATCGCCTCGATTTTACAACATTCAACCTCATCTGTTATTTGCTACATATCAGCCTTATGACGTTAATAACTATAATGAATTTGCTTTTAAGACTTTCTTTAATATACTATTGAAGGTTATCATACTCACCACGTGTCATTATTATAACTAAATAGTATTTAAACTATTTTCTATTTATAATTAAATACAACAATGGCAGTATTGATTACAAAAATCAAAACATAGTTCATAATAAAAGGTAATCCAGCATTTATATTCCTATTTACTAAATGATTACAACAATGACATGTATTGAGATTACAATAATTAATAAAAAATTACTCCGATATATTAAATATGTGCATGTTAGAGTAAGCGTAAAGCTAATCGCGAATTTAAGAGCAAAATTTGCATGATCCACTCTATAGTGACATTTCCACAGGGTAACTGGACGACTTTAGTGACACTGACGTAAGAACATGGCGACAATTTTACGCTAAAGACTTTAATTACACTATTATCGGTATAAAAATACAACTAATATAGCAATTTTTATTTCGTTTTCATTTATTTATATTCAAAATTCATATGCGACATGTAATTTCTAAAAAGTCGAAGACTTGAACGGGCCCATTGAGGCATACGGACAGTCGGTGATATTGAAGCTGTGGAAGTTAGACTGTGAGTTACATAAATAGACAGATAGTGAGGTGAAAGGTATGACTTCTGTCCGAGCAGTTGAATATACAGACACTGTTGAGTCAGTTGAGTATATAGGCGCTGTGGAGGTCGGTAGGCGGACAGTTGAACGTGATATAAAAAGTAAATAAATAGTGGAAATAAATAGTTAATATTGTAATATCATGGAAATAAATAGTAGTGTTAATTGGTTAAATAAATAAATAGTGTTAGTGTTATCTAGTTAATTATAGTTTTTTGTTTTAATTAGTGTAAACCACGCTAGAGGCCGAATAAACCAAGTGACGAAAGAAGGTCGAGAAGACAGTTATATACTAATCTAAAGATACGGTAGATGAGCAAAGCTAATGAGGACCAATGGGAATCGAGTTCGTAATGGTAGATTGGGCGTGTCGTGTTCCGAGAATCACCGGTTTCCACATGTGGCTTAAGAAATAGCCATCATCCCGATTGATGTTATTAGGATGTTTCCATATTTCTAAAGTTTCCCTGTATTTACGTCTGTAAAACTCAGGGACAGGAGCTAAAATGCGGGAATTTTCAAATAAGATGTTATGTCCTGTGTTGTGTTTGTGTTCTGCGACCGCAGATGTTAATACCATACCATTACGCAGACATCGTTTGTGTTCTGACAATCTAGTGTTTACAGACGTAAATACAGGGAAACTAGAAATATGGAAACATCCTAATAACATTAATCGGGATGATGGCTATTTCTTGAGCCACATGTGGAACACAACACGCCCAATCTACCATTACGAACTCGATTCCCATTGGTCCTCATTAGCTTTGCTCATCTACCGTATCTTTAGATTAGTATATTAACTGTCTTCTCGGCCTTCCTTCGTCACTTGGTTTATTTGGCCTCTAGCGTGGTTGACACGTCGGGTAACCTTGTTTAAGACAGTACTTATTTTAATTAATAATAATTTCTTTAATTGTGTGAGCTCTTAAATAAAATAATTGTGAAACTTAAAACCACGTATTTTCAATAATTAAAATTAATAATAATTGTCTAATATTTATACTTCACACAAATAAATTAAAAACGTTACAATATAAAATATAATATTTGAATGCTAAGATTAAAATAATTATTCACTAAGACAATTGAACTGTTCCTCTCACAATTTTGTGAAATATGCATTTCGAACTTATTTCCTTTTCTGCGAATTGCGTTCCTCTTTTTATCGTTCGCCATCAAACGACTTGAATAAATATTTACCTAAGGGAAAACTTGGTCAATATCTCTTGTTGCCTGTTGAAGTAGAAGGAACTCTAATTGCCGACCAATTATGCCTAACGAGACACGGAATAATAAAAATCACCAATAACGATTCGAGTAAATACGCCTCCTAATTATCTACTTAATTTCGACTCAGTCTAGAACGTATCAATGGAGAAATTGGACCAATTATCAAGTACAAAGGAGGTCCTTGCTTCAAAGGAGATGAGAATTTCAAACCTGGACGATTCTACCTGAAATGTAAACCATTTCCGGATAGATTTTTTATACAGGGTGTTGACGGCGACACGGGATATAGGACTTTAACTAGTGTTGCACAACGAGGCGAGAATACTCTCGCATCTCGTCTCGTCTCGTTGCATTATGCGAGAAGAGAACGAGAGCGAGATTGCAATTTAAAATTCGAGGCGAGATCGATATAACAACTGCGAGAAGCGAGATCTCGCGAGAGTCTCGCAATAAAAAGTATTTGTAACTTTATAGCTTTGATTCATAAATTCAATGAAAAATGCACCGTACAGGGAGTGGAGTCAACGGTAATTCGTGCATAGAACAGGTGAATGTGAAAATTATATGAATTGACTATATTTTTTTGAGTCTATCTAGAGTCAAATGATGTCGGTCGCAGAGCTAAGAAATGCAAAATAAAGACTAAATCGGCTTTGCATCTAATAGAACTAGTTTTTCTCCAACATTTCAGCTCCTAATTTATGCCAGTTAAAACTACGGTTAATAAAATTCTTGTCGTCCCTGAAAAGTAAAAGATCTTATATTAAGCGTCGATAGGAGCCAACACGAAGTGAAGCGGAGTGATTGGTTGCCAGCGGGTTCCCAGTGTAGCGCTTTTTTATGAATTAATCTTTCTTAAATAACTTTTAGTTATAAAAAATACTTTTTTAAATGTTTAATTACTTTTACTGATGTATTAACAGATGTTCGTATTGAAATAATTTGGTGACTAGAATTTAGTCTTTCGTCTCTTTATTATAGTTATACGACTGTAAATACACGGAAGACGGAACGATTGGTGCCAACTTGTCTTTTGTAGTTCAAGTGATACGTAAATACCGAGGTAAATACGTAGTGCGCAAGCCCTTATTTTTACAGCGAGACTCTCGCGCGAGAACGAGACAAGATCCAAAAAAATGTGCGATAACGAGAGCGAGATCGAGATTGCAGATCCGAAAACGAGACGAGATCGATATTTTGTATTTCTCGTTTCGTGTCGCCTCGCGTGCATCACTAACTTTAACATATAAAAAAATATTTTCATAATTTCCTGCTTCTCTCTCTGAACAAAATTAATTTGGAATGCGTTATACTGGCACAAATTAGGTATGAAAATAATATCGAAAATCACCCCAAAAATTGCGATAGCCATGGAATTGAAACAGACGAATTATAGTATATGAAGTATTAAGAACGGTATGGGCAGTTGATCGAAGACAATGTTTGGGGACTGAGCGAAGCAAAGGTCCCAATTTTGTCTGAGATCGGTAATTCCTTAACGTTCGTGATGCTTATACTATTTTTTGCACGATCGACGCACAAAATTTAAAACATAAATATGATTTGAAAATTATATTTACATATTAAAAATTTTTAGTTGTCATTTTTTAAGTAAGCTTTGATTTTTACGTCTCCCTAAGAGAGGTATTGAATTCATGCTAAAAATCGCATATCCAGATTTTAGTGAATAAGCACGATTTATGGTCCCTTGAATCCGATTATAATATTTTTACGAAGATGTCCGTGTGTGTGTGTGTGTGTGTGTGTGTGTGTGTGTGTGTGTGTGTGTGTGTGTGTGTGTGTGTGTGCGTGCGTGAGTGCGTGCGTGCGTGCGTGCGTGCGTGCGTGCGTGCGTGCGTGCGTGCTCTAATACTACAATTTCAAAAATTATAATTCTTTCGTATTCCTCTTCGTTACATCCATGTGAAGAGCTTATTAGATTTTGGTTATAATTGGTCAACCGGAAGTACCCTCATTTGAAGATTTTAACAGTTTTTCATGAAAAAACCATGTTAAATATAATTTTTTCACATTTAATGTTATTATAAATACTAAAGAAAATTTTATTCTCCATACGATTTGAATGCATTTTATACTTCATATTAAATGGATATAGAGTTAAAAATTATAAAGAAATTAAATATCATATATATTAGTCAGCTTTGCTATAATTCTGAAAACAGCTGCTATATTAAGAAAATTCTGATTGAAAGGTGTCAGTGTCAAGTGCAGTTGACAGTATGTATGTGTTATAATTTTACTGGAAATATAGGATCTTTTGTTAGAAACTTTCTGTATGGAATTTGTATAAAATACATACAACTGCCTATGGTAAAATACAAGAATTAGAATATTTTACAAGGAACTTTCTGTATCACATTTATGCAAAATATATAGAACTGACGGAAGGTAATGTGCTGGTCACATCAGATTTTTTTAAAATTCCTTCGAGATTTCCGAAACAAAGAGGAATTCACTTATACGTTATATAACATTTTGTGATAGTAATGACCTCCGAAATACATGATATAAGTTTGTCGGTCGAGTCGCTGAACATCCTGTATATTGTCCTATCTTTCTGATTATCCCTATTTCCCAATTTCTGGGCTACCCCTATCGATCAGCGGAATGGGGTAGGTTAACCCGCCACATTTCCCAAGCATTATATTTCTGATTCGTCAGCAGAACATAGTAGCACAAAGCTTAGAACAGTACGACCCGATCTCTCGCATAGTAGAAGACATAATTCTCAAGGCAATTTTAAACGAAATAATTTTTGATCGTGAAGATTGTTTGTTGTTTAATGTTGTTTGGTAAAGGAAAATGTAATTAATTTGTGTATTCTTTTATCTTATTGCCGAGTTTCTTTATCATGTTACGCTTGTCAGGAGATAGCAGAGGATCATTTCCTCAGGCATCACGTTAATGATATTAATTTTGTTTCAAAGAAATTTGATAATGTGGATTGCAAAGCAACAGAACTAATTTGGAAATTGTATAAATTACAAAATAGGAGGGGTGCTCAGTAGAAACAAAACTGTGCAGCTGCGACTTCATCAATTGTTTATATTGTTTGTTTAATACGTTGGCAGACGTTTTAATAGGGCTGTTTCAAGAATTTTTATATGGCTTCTAAATATTAAATTTAAAAAGATATCATTATTTAAATAGCCTCAAATTCGAAAATATCACCAAATATCCATTAGATAATTTACAATTAATTTTTGAAATTTGGATATTATAAAAAGTCACGTGATCTGAAACAGAATGTGACGTCACAACACAGACATCTTCATCGGCTCCAGTTGGTCCCTTATAGTGTCAATTCTTTGTGTTTTGTTACAAGTGTTATGATAAATATATTATCAAAGTTGTCAAACAAGTGTCAAATTTTTGAGTTTGGTTCGTATTAGATAATACAAAATTCAATATAAAATGAGTAATTTACAGTATCGTATTGTGCCTTCTTGCAAAAATGCGCTAGGAACAAACCTACTATTGAATTTATAAATATGAGAAAAGATACGAAGAAAAAAAATTGTGGCTGGAAGCAGTAGGCCGAAGAGCTGATGGTTGGGTTTTTACATTTTATTTTACCTATCTCTTTAACACACCTTATTTCGGCAACAGTAAAACAGTCGTTTTCTGATATAAATTCAGCCATCATCCAGCTTTCGATTTTCGGTAAACTGTCCAACTTATGCTCTGTTCCATTTAAGCCATTCAGTAGATGACACTGGCAACAGCGCAAATCCGAAGTAGCCGAAATTCCATTGGTTAAACTTGTGTCTTGTCTCTAATTTCAGCCAATCAGAGAAGTCAAAACTATTCCCTATGCTCCGTAATACTGAATGGCTTAAATGGAACAAGGTGAGTGTATTCTGTATAGCCATTATTACTCATTTGTAATGGAAAATGTCGGCGTCAAATGTCAAATTAGAAGTTTGTTATTAACATGTGACAAACTATCGCCTATGTTTACTTATTTAAATAACAAAAATAAATATAGGTGATGAAAAACTGTTTTTCTATTGGCTGTGAATGATGTAATGTATGTGCTTCTACGACACAGGAGTGGGGGGTTGTTTTTCATGACTATTTTTGGCGCCAATATTCGTATTTAATTATTTACGAAAATAACAACAAATTATTAAAAAAATAATTATTAATAAGAAAAATAATGCATAAACTTTCCTTTAAAATACTTTAAAAAAATGTGAAACAGGCTCATTTAGACATTGTTTAACTGATCCCAAAATTGATTTACCTTTACTCGAGTGTCGGCTTACAACGCATGTTACAAGTTTTGAGAAAAAAAATACGCCCCAAATTTGTTTCCACCATGTTATCAACCTGCTGTTGTTACAGTTTTACTAAACAATTCTCTTAAATTGACTAACGAAAGTCTCCCTTCAATTACATAATTTACTTAAATATACCTCAGTATCCACCTACGTCCACTTTTATCTTTTCTGTGGTCTTTATATCTTTGTTATTGGACAAAGAATCTTGTACAATTATCTAGAGATTGTGCGTCTCAAAGGAAAATCAAAGCACCTTCATGATTTCCTTCTTCTGGTTCACTGTAAGTGATCCGGGTTTTGTAGTTTGGTTCACTAGGGTCACTCGAGCGGGATAATAAAGCAGTACGAACCACAGGATAGATCAGTAAAGATCAATAACAAATATAAAGGAATAGGATAATAGAGAGACAATAATACAGATATACAGGGTCGGGAGAAAAAGCTACATAGATTTGAAGGTGAATTAAAAAACATAGAAGGCAATGCAAAAAATCTGATGTGGCCAGCATACAACCTCTCGCCAGATATTTTACCTGGTTGTACGCATAAAACGAAAAATATTTTTAAATACAAATACATATATTCATGTCTCACTACAAAATAATTCTCACATATATTTGCAAAATCTATGGGATATTTTAATATAAATTATATACAATACATACATTTTCTTTATGTTCAATATCCTGAATTTTTTTCTACTTTCCTTTTCTTTATATTCGTCATTATTTCGCAAATTCCTTTTATATTCTTTTTTACGTATATTCTTTTGCGTTGTTGACTTTTTTTTATTTTCATAATCTTCATAATAGGCATTTACGAAAATTCTACCGGTAGATTGTGTTCGAAAACACGAGTGGTTAATAGTTACCATATTCGAAAATTTTACCATATCTACCAGATTTATCTACCGGATCCGTGATTTGTGAAGAATCTAACTTTAAAAAAGGTAATATATATATATATATATATATATATATATATATATATATATATATATATATATATATATATATATATATATATATATATATATATACCGTGTCTGTCTTAAAGGTGTACATAGGAGATTAACATGGGAAATCAGTTTGTTGCAATTTCCTGCTCGCCTAATTATTTTAAGCAAAAACGCACCAAATAAAAGTTTTAGGGCATAAAATTCTTCATCTAAATCAATAAACAGAATCACCTTTACATGCTTTGTAACGACAGAAATTAATTGTAAAAATGTCGAAAATTACGTTGAAAATATCGACAGCCATGGAATTGAACAAAAAATAAATAAATGCTTGACTTTTTATCTGTCACAACGAAAGTTAACTTATTTGACGTTTCTGACAATTTGATAAAACGTCAAGCATTTATTTATTTTTTGTTCAATTCCATGGCTGTTGATATTTTCAACGTAATTTTCGACATTTTCATAATTAATTTCTGTCGTTACAAAGCATGTAAAGATAATTCTGTTTATTGATTTAGATGCAGAATTTTATGCCCTAAAACTTTTATTTGACGTGTTTTTGCTTAAAATAATTAGGCGAGCAGGAAATTGCAAAAAACTGATTTCCCATGTTAATCTCCTATGTACACCTTTAAGATAGACACACGGTATATATATATATATATATATATATATATATATATATATATATATATATATATATATATATATATACCGTGTGTCTACTTTTTTTGTGGACCATAGGAAATACAATGGCAAAATTTTCATAATGCTGTAAATTTTAGAACAACAGTGTAAATACAAAAAAATGTTCAGAATTAAAAACTGCATCTAAAAAGTCCAAAATTATTGTTTACATGCGTTTCGTTTGCGAAAGAGAGGCAAAATAAAAGTAATAATTTTTAGCTACGAACAGAGTGCCATGAGCACTATCACAAAATTTTAAATAGTTGTATTGCTTGAATTTGACAGATGACATGACATATGACTATTCACATTGCATATTTGTTTTGCATGGCACTCTGTAAAAAGCTTAAGGACGGATATTTTATTTTACGTTTATCTCATGGCAAGAACCTATTATATCAACAAATTTAGGCTAATTTGATGTAGTATTCAATTCTGAACATTTTTTATGTTTACACTTTAGTTCTAAAATTAATAGGGCAGAATTTACAGCCATATGAAAATTTTACCACTGTATCTCTTATGGTCCATAAAAAAAGTAGACACACCGTATACATATATATATATATATATATATATATATATATATATATATATATATATATATAGTTATCTTACTATCTAATTATTATAGTCTACGACAAATAATATAAATAAATAAATATGTCATCACGGCATATTACTCATTTCTGGGTGTGCCAATCTGCTTTGTACACAGTGCACGTATTTTTGTGCCATTTAAAATTTGAAATAATTTTGGCGTCCCCAGACACTCAGGTATACGGCCTTATGAGACCCCAGTAATTCGAAATGTTTACGTTGTTCGTATTATCTGTTAAAATATAGCTTAATTTGTTCTAATTTGATGACATTTGTTTCAGGATTTCGAGGATTTCATCAGGAAATCGAACCACGGATATGGAAAAGGTAGGCAATATTTTAAATATATTTTTAATAACTGTAACTATAAAAAAGTCCTGCAGCTCTATATATACTGATAGGGGGGGGGGTCTTATGGTACTCCGGTGCCATTAGCCCTACGTACGACACTCGGTTACGCCTTTTTGACCCATAAGAACTTTTTAAAAGTCGGCTCCCATGTACATATATTTCTATCACACCATATCTCGGTTAACACAGTACTGAATACATATTCCATTACGTAGTGATATTCTGCGAATATTTGCCCTGTACTCAGCTAATGAATTAATACACTTTGAGGGTAGTTTTTGCGCTGTCAATGTTTATCTGTTTGATTCTGTAGTATGTCATACATTCCTGCTATGTAGTATGTTTCTGCTTGCAGTTTGTAGAGTATTGTGCGCGTTCATTTCCTAAATAACCCCCTAAGGAGACATGCTGCTTCACCGCAACATTTAATTAGCTGTCCGCAAGGGATGATGTATGCATATGTCCAGTGCGAGAAATATTGAGAGGGTATATGTGCAAAGAAGGGTGACATTATTAGCGTATGAGGGGTATAGATACATTTTTAGCCTCATCATCAAATGCATTCTAGCACCTAGTACAATTATATATATATATATATATATATATATATATATATATATATATATATATATATATATATATATATATACACAGACTGTTTTTTTTTTATTTGGGCCACCATTGCTATCTCGGAAACTGTAAGTGCTACGACTTCGTTATAATGGGACAAATATTGCATAGGTAACTGGATAATAGCAAAAAACTGATTTTGGTTATTTTTTTTCTTTTTCAAATAACTCCTAGAATATCAGTTATCGAGAAAAATGTTTCAAATGAAAATGTTACGGTATAATAATGTCTATATAGTGGCATACTAAAATATTTTTTCTATTGGTATTTTTTTTTTGATATTTCACGAACTACAATTTTTTTTAATGAAATGCATATTTGATTTTTACCATATAATTTTTCTCACTTTTTTCCCTTTTCAATGATACAATTGTTATTGCGTTTCGTATTTGTTATCCTAAAAATATATATATTTTTTCTTATTTTATATTAAATTTACTGTTATTTTCCAAATATTGGTAAGATTTCTATTTAGAAATACTACTTTTATTTAAATAAATTATTTCATTAAAAAATTTACACAGCAAATAAATTAAATTATTTTTTTATCAAAAAATATTTCTCATCAGGTCGCCATTGACTTGTTATAGTCTAATTTGTAAGTGTGAGTTTAGAATGATAATATCGAGTAAGAAAGTCATAAAATGAATTATATTAATCAAATAAAGTACGGTTAATAAAAATAATAAAGTTTTTTGGGAAATATTAATAAATAAATATTTACTATTTTCTTTTCAAAACATTACTATTATTAATTTGAAATTAGTTCTTTGACAGTAACATTTATCTGTCAGTTACATATATTTGGGATATGAACACTGTAACCAAAAAGTTGTGTTTGTTTAGAGCGTAAGCTTCGGGATTTAAATTATAGGTAATTTTATAAATTTATCCTTAAAATATATAGAAAAAGTATTAATTAATTAATTGTGTTTATTATAACATAATTCTCTTGCTATGCCCAATGCTTAATAATTATAATACGCAGTCAAATGCAATAAAATGGTTCATCTGCAACATAAATATTTAGTTTCATGATTTCACATAAACATAAATCAAGGAAAATAATGATATTTTAAAGGTTACAGAAACAAAAATTCAACTACCATGAACTCTCCTCTTGCTCTCTTCATCCCTATATAAACTACCCTTTAGAACTTGAGCAAAGCCTTCTATCGTCCTATCAAAATGCAAACAATAGCCGTCAAAACACAAGAACGCGACAGACAGCGAAACAACGGAACGGGGGACAAAGAACAAGAACGAATCGCAAGGAACAGCTGCGAACAAAACACTGTGATCAGACACATCACAAAACAATGACGCAGAGAAAGACAGAGAGGGGTGCGCTGCTAAACAATAACACAAATGCGGAAAGGGTAGGAAATTAACCAAAGTTATTTGTGGAGTTATTATACAGTACCGTACCAAAATGGATACAACAAAATAAAACATTGCTATAAGTATAAATATTTAATGGATTGAAACATTCTTTGTATTAGTTATCATAAAATATTTCTAGAAATTTTGGTCTTTTTTCGTTTTAATTATTCTTTTTATATTTGAAGACAGATTTTGTGAAAAATTCATGGACCTCCCAGGGATTTGAACCATGGATCTTATCATATCTAGAAAGATGCTCTAACCAAATGAGCAACAAGATCTCTCCCCATTAAATTTGTGGATATAGTCAATCTTATTCCACATTAAATCAAGCACTACTAACAAATAAGTAAAACAACACTCAGAAAGAATAATACCTTTTATTATCAATAAACTCCAACTTCAAAATAATACATAGATACCAAAGAAAAAAATCTGGTGTGGCCAACACAATACCTCCCGTCGTGTACCGCCCGAGTCACAAAAAAAGATTAAGCTAATCTTTATTTTTGAGACCCCATGGGGTCTCGTAGCCGCGTGCCTGAGTGTCAGGTCGCGAATCTGGGGAACCGGGTTCAATCCCGACCAACGCCAAATATTTCCAATTTTAAATGGCACAAAATTGACCCTTGTGGTGCACTCTCCACGCCAGCAATGAGTGCTCGTGAGGTGACGCCTGGTAAGCGCCCGCACGGTGCAAATATTTCATCATTACCGATATCTGTGTACAAAGCAGATTGGCACACCCAGAAATGGGTAATAAGCCGTGATGATATATTTATTTACTTATTTTTAGATTAGCTAATTATACTCTAATTTTGGCAGTTTATTTCTTAAAATATAGTCTAATCTCATCCAAGTAACTACATTTTTGATAATAAAATGAAGATTAAATTTTAAATGCCTGGATAAAATAGAATTCACTAATCCAAAATTAGAATTAGCTTAAACTTTTTGGTGAATCGTTAATTTTTATTAATCTAAATACATACCTACATATATACATATGCTGGAAACTGTATTGATTTCCTTTCCTATTGTTCTATTTACATTTTTCTTTTTAAAACGTTACTATTATTAATTTGATATGATTAGTTCTTTGACAGTGACATTTATCTGTCAGTTACCAGTTACATACATTTGAATAACTGGGCAACCAAGGAGTATTGTTTGTTTAAAACGTAGGCTCCAGGATTTAAATTATAGATAATTTTATAAATTTATCCATAAAATATATAGAAAAAGTGTTAATGCAAATCTGTAGAAAATATAATAATCTTTAATTTTTATAATAACATTAATCTCGAAAAAATAACATTTAAATGTATATTTCGATGAAAAACTATTTTGAGCTTCTAATAAAGTGCCATTTCCGGTTATCCGGTTTACACCAAAATCTAATGAGCTCTTTCCATTACTGAAAATGTTCGAAATACAAGGTTTCAAAATTTTCTGAATGATATTATTTGAGTTAGAGTGGAGGATCCACACATACATGCACACACACAGATACACACAGACATCATCGTGAAAATGTTAAAATTGAATTCTAGAGACCTTAAAACGTGGTCATTTAACAAAATCTCGATATGCGATTTTTAGCACGATCCCTATACTACCTCCCTTACCAAGGATAGCGGGAGGTAAAAAGAAAAACATTTCATGACCAACGTAAATTTAATTTTATTTCTTGGCAATTCAATGAACAGTGACAAAAGTGACTACGCTTAAAGCCCACAACCTAATAATAATAATTGTCTATCTAAAATTCGTTTCCCGAATTTGACTCGCACTCTCCACAACAGTTATGCGATAGAAAGTACACCACGTTTTTCTCTCAATTTTCTACTTGAAATTTCGCACTCTTTTGTGCTTCATTCGCTCGCGCGTACAAAATAATCAATGTGCTGTACATTGCAATGTCCTGGGGCCATATGACATACATGTCTCGTGTATGTCTGTCCTGTGGAGTGTATAACAAAGAGAGGAAAATAAAGTTGACGTGCAGTGCGTTGGGATGTCACACTTGTCAACGTCGTGTCAGTTTTACCACTCGGTTTGGATGTCAATGTCTGCGCCTTCATAAAAGCTAAAGGGGGGCAATAATAGCAGAAATAAATTAGACAGAGTTTAGGGGGGGGGCAATTATGAAATTTACAAAAACATCACAAATTTTTTTTTATCTAATATTACCACCATAATATACTGAGAAGCAAAAATTGAGGTCAATTTAAAATACAACTTTTTGCTCGTAATACAGGGTGGGGCAGAAAAACCTATCCGATTTCAAATCCCTTTTTCCCAGAAGAGGGAGCAGGTAGAGTAGTGGGGTAAAAACCGTTAGAAAGCCGGTTTTATGCCATTTGTCAGTAGTCAACATGCCTTGGTCTGGTGAACATCGTGCTTTTGTTATTGAGCGGTTTATCGAATGCGGCGGTTCGATAATTGCTACACAACGTGCTTTTCGAATTCATTTCGGACTCGGGCGTCATGATCCTGTTCCACATCACGCTACGATTAAAGTGTGGGTGTCAAATTTTAGACAGACGAGTTCAGCATTGAAAAAGAAGTCGCCTGGACGTCCCAGGACAGCAACAGGACCTGAAAACGTGGCCAATGTGAGAGCCGCGATTGAACGTTCCCCGCGTCGTTCGGCGCGAAAACATTCGCTCGCTTTGGCGATTTCCAACCGCAGTATTCGGCGCATTTTGCACCGGGACCTCAAAATGCATCCCTACAAAATGGTTGTTGCACAGGAATTAAGTGAAAGGGATTTTGAAACCCGTACGAACCTGTGTCGCGATCTCCGAGAACTCCCAAACGACGATGTTGTGCTCTTCACGGACGAAGCCCATTTTCACCTTTGTGGTGCCGTTAACAGGCAGAATTTTCGATATTGGAGTGACGAAAATCCTCGAGAAATCCATCAGGAACCCCTCCATAGCCCAAAAGTGACTGTGTGGTGTGCTCTTTCCCGCCTAGGCGTCTGGGGGCCTTACTTTTTTGAAGAAAATGGGCAAACCGTAACGGTCAACAGCGAGCGCTATTGTTTCATGCTGGAAAATTTTCTTAGACCCAAAATGGAAGAAAATGGCGTGGAAAATGTGTGGTTTCAACAGGATGGTGCAACCGCCCACACATCGCGACGATCAATGGACATTCTCAGGGAACTGTTTCCCGGTCGCCTCATTTCCCTGAGAGGTGATCTTGGCTGGCCGCCGCGCTCACCGGATCTCACTCCATGTGACTTCTTCCTTTGGGGTTACCTCAAATCGAAGGTTTACCAGCATCGACCAAGGACCCTTCTTGCTTTACGAAGGGAAATTGCTCGGGCAATTGAAGAAATTCCTGTGGAAATGACGGTGAAAGTCATGGAAAGCTACCGCGAGCGCCTAAATCAGTGTATCCGCTCCCAAGGACGACATTTGAGTGATGTGCTTTTCAAAACTTAAATTTAAAAATGGCATAAAATTTGCGATATGTTAATAAAAAATTTTTTTGACAAGTTGAGTGGTTTTAATTTTATAACGTTTTGAAATCGGATAGGTTTTTCTGCCCCACCCTGTATATAATAATGAATGAGGAAACACGAGACGGCACTCGGATGTGTAATTTCGAAGAAAAAAAAATCTAGCTTAGAAGATATTCGAGAAAAGACGTCTTAAAATTGACCAATCAGAGACCTATGCCTTTAACGTGTGTTTGCCGTAATTTTACGTTACTTGGATTTTATACAAAACAAATCTTCTTTAAAATGTGTGGTCGACTGTAGTTTTCGAAAAATGTCAGCGTCAAATTAAATTTGACAAGGTGAATAAAAAAGGCAAATTCTTATCATGTATTCAGCCGCTGATTACTTAGAAATGATTATAATTTTCGGAGAATGAGGACGTAACGCCAGAGAGGCAGCACGAGTCTATTTGGAACCTTTTGCCGGATAGAAATCTTGTGGATCATAAAGTGATATTGAGAGGCATCGCAAGGCCGTATGAGATCGGTCAAGTATGCCAGATCGAAAAGAAACTGGTGGTGCTACAACACATTGCACTGTACGATATAAATGATGATCTCGGATGACACCTTCGCTAACCTAAATTTGTTGACAGTGAAAAGTCAACTGTAAAGTGTCAAAATGACAGTAAGTCAAACAAATTTTGTAATTCACTAGTAGTATTTTTAAAACCTAGTAACCAGTTTTGTAATAATATCATCACACCTCAAGATATCCTTCCGGAATTGGTGGATTAAAAAGTCTTGTAACTCCGTTATGCAAGCAGCCGCAAATTATTTTCTTCTATTTGTTGGCAACCTACTGTCGTATACAGGGTGTAAATAAAATAAGTGCATTAAATTTAACCAGTAATGTAACTCGACGAGAGCAACAATATTTCTTAATAACTTTTTTTTTTCTAAGTCTTTTAGATTTTGAGTTAAAATTCTTGAAAGATTTACTGCATATTTCGGCGCGCGCCCATGGAGAACAAATGGCTGCTGTTGTAATCAAGTGAGATACAAACTGCTCAAAAATTGTCGGTTATCGGTTACACTTAATTAATAAACGAATCAACGGAAATAACATTTATTATTTATTAATTCGTAATAGTGCAATTTTTAAAATAAAGAAATATAATTTTGAATAACAAAATTATAAAGTTGTGTATTAAACCAGGCTTTTTAATCACCTGTGAATAGTGGAAGACAAGGAGGGGCGAGGTGAGGTAACGACAGGAAGCATAGTTATTAGGTTATGAGATGAATATTTATCGTCGATAAATCATAATAGTTTAAATACGTTATTCAAAAAATGTAAGTACAAACTTTTGTCCATTTAAAAGAGGTACATGAGTACCAATAATTAGTCGTCCATTTATTGTTCCCGCTCAAATATATTTTAATGAAAATTTTTACACCATTTTCGTCTGTCGAGATGTGTATTGTGCATAATAGATACACCTACCCAAGTAAATTCAGTCTCATTAATGAACATTATGAGCCATTCCCAAAATTGAAGTCTGTTTTGAGCTGAAAACATAGAACTTTTTGCACATGTTATGGATATAACTGTTGCTTTTTTAAAAATTGTCTTATGTGACACTCCGTATTGTGATGTGATAAAGATGTACAAGATTAACAAATGTGCAAATATTAAGAACAGAATGATTTGGTGATGATTTGGAAACGCTCCGTGTAAATGCGTTGGCAACTCCATGACACTGTCTTTATGTCAACCGTGATGTCAAGTAAAATGTAGTACAGATACGAGTAAAAAAATAAATAAATAAACCATAGGTAAGTAATTACAATGTCTGTGTACTCGCATTTTGACAGAATTTTACCTTATAAACAAGTTTATTACTAATGTCAAAATTTAATTGCAACAATTGACAGGACTGTCAATTGCTAAAACAAAATTTTTCATAGCTATTGTTACTGCATTCAATTATCACAAAAATATTTGGAACGACTCGTCAATTTACGGGGTGGTAAAAACGCTAAAAAAATATGCGATTTCGACAAAAAGTTATTAAGAAATATTGTTGCACTTATTTCATTTACGCCCTGTATATATATATATATATATATATATATATATATATATATATATATATATATAGTGTATATGGTTTGGAAACGAATAATAATAACAAAATGTCTCTCTCTCTCTTATTGCTTTTCATTTCAACCTGAAACCAGTTTCTATCATCTCCTACCACATGTAATATTACGTCGGTTCTGTACATATGACATATTCCATCCCCGAATCAATATTTCATAAGAATTCAATTATTTCCATACCTACGTAGTCTCACATGTATTCAATAAGGGTCTCTTTGATCCTAGATCTTATTTTACGAAATCACTAGCTTCCTGGAAAGCATCAAGCTTCCCGCTCCAGTCTGGAGTCTGCAAGGATCACATACACGATTGATCGCAAGAGCGGGAAACGAACCAAGCATGATTAGGTCGCGAGACGAATAATATCAGACGAGATTTCACAGAAAAACCGACATACACTAGCTTGCAAAAAAATCGCGTAAACTATTATTCACGAAAGATGACTATTCAAGGTCATTTGTGAGCCGTCTGATATAATATTACTTGTAAATAACTTCATTGCATTTCGTAAGCATAGGCGTGCAACATGAAATATTTATGGACACATTTTAACTGCAAAAATAAGAGTAATTTATTTAAAAATTATGTTTCGTTCTAAATAATGCCTTTCTGAAAGATTTATGTTCTTCATTTATGTTTTTGCAAAATTCGAAAACATAGTCTTAACTATAAACCAAGTACCTAATAATAATTTGATTTAAACGGCAACGCCACTGGGTAAATATTAGCACAGAGGGCAGTGTAGTAGATAATTAGGTATGTGTAATTCTACGACTTACGTCCTTATTATTTATAATGTGTTAGAAAGTAATGCCACTATTTTCGTATATCTGTCCCACTACATAAATTAAATAGACATAGGTCAAAAATCTTTCTTTTTCTAATAGAAAATGTTGCCAAACTACTGCTGTAAAGTGATGTGTATTTTTTCTTCGAACAAATGACCTTGAATAGTCATCTTTCGAGAATAATAGTATACACCTATTTTTTGCTGTATTGAGTCGATCTTGATTTTGAACTTGTCAATGTCACTAGTGTCAATTAAGATGTCAAAATTAACAGAAATTCAAATACATACTTGGTTGTTCTTACATTTTTCTGGAATATATTTGTAATTTAACAGTAGGTAGGCCGCGTGCCTGAGTGTCTGGTCGCGAATCTGGGGAACCGGGTTCGATCCCGACCGACGCCAAATATTTCGAATTTTCAATGGCACTAAATTGACCCCTGTGGTGCACTCTCCACGCCAGCAATGTGTGCCCGTAAGGTAACGCCTGGTAAACGCTCGCACGGTACAAATATGGCATCATCATTACCGATATCTGCGTACAAAGCAGACTGGGTAATATGCTATGATGATATATATTTTTTTATATATATATAGTAAATTAAACACAATTAAGAACAAGCTCCATAATAGATCAAATAGTGATGACAGTGACAATATTGTCAGTTTTTACATTATTTACAGAGCTAAAAAATTACATAAACTCGGTTACTTGATTTTTAAGGTGTACGCAAGCCAGTGTATTTATATCATGTATCACGATAACTCTAATACTACAATTCCAAAAATTATAATTCTTTCGTATTCCTCTTCGCTGCATCCATATGAAGAGCTGATTAGATTTAGTTATAATTGGTCAACCGGAAGTACCCTAATTTGAAGATTTTAACAGTTTTTCTTGAAAAAACCATGTTAAATATCATTTTTTCACATTTAAAGTTATTGTAAGTATTAAAGAACATCTATACAATTTAACTGCATTTTATACTTCATATTAAATGGATGAGTTATAAAATTATAAAGAAATTAAATTTCATAAATTAGCTAGCTATGCTAGAAACAGCTACTATATTAATGCCCAGTTTTATAAAAGATGGATAAGTAAATTACTAGCAAAGTAAAATTTATTCTTAAAGTAAAATAGTTTATTCCAGAGATTTTCGTTTTATAAAGCAAGAATAAAAATACTAGCTAAGTAAATTTACAGAATAAATTACTCCACCGATTTTCGAGGAAGCAAATTTTATTCTGTAGAATAAATTTGACACATCAACATTAATTAAATTAAATTCATTATAAATTTCATCTCTTTCATTATTATTACATTTATTTATTTATATCCAATATATTTGCTTTGTCTATTTCTGTGTAATTTTTTCCCCGTCTCTCTTTTTTCCATGTTAATTGACACCTGGCACTTTATGACACACTTTATTTTCTATTTTGACTTTTGGATTTATTTCGTGTATATACAAATATACAGAACACAATATTATTAAAACATTCTGCGGAACATTGCTTGGAATAGATCCTCTTCAGTTGGAGATTAACATTATCGTCAGTAGTGGTTTTAAGGGATACCGTCTAGTAATGTTATATCGTGGTTTTATCAATCTCTCTTATGCTCCAGTAGTGGAAAGATTAGCGGTATAAGAAACCGTAGCTTGAATGTACTACGGTATTCACACACTCTTCATGGAGGCTCTTTTCCTTGTCCCCAGTTAAAATTGTAGTTGCAAATTCATAAAAAAATATTTTATTACCACTCTGGCCTATAGGTTCTTAATATAGTGAAAATTATAGAAAATATTAAAATATTTATATGCAAAAATCACAAAATAATGACAGATGTCATGTCTCTGTCGGTAAATCAGTAGGATAAAATATTTACTCTGCAAGTAGTTATTTTACTCTGTAAGTTGTTTTATAAAACAGACATTTTTATTTACTCGTCGATTAAATTTACTTTCTAAGTAATAACTCAGCAGATTATTCGATGTTTATAAAACCGGGCATAAGAAAATTATAATTGAAAGTTGTCAGTGTCAAGTGAAATTGACATATTCGTAGTATATTTGTGTTAGGATATTTTTGCTCGAAACTTTCTGTATGGAATTTGTATAAAATACATACAACTGTCGAAAGGAAATGTAGATACAAGAAATTTAGAATATTTTGCAAGGAACTTTCTGTATGGATTTTATAGAAAATAAATAGGCACCTACCGACTGCGTTCGAAAACACGAGTGGTAAAAAGTTACCGTGTTTGAAAATTGTACAATATCTACCAGATCTATCTACCGGATTCATGAAGAATCTAATCTCTAAAAAATGTAGTGATGCATAGCGAAGCGCGCGCGTTAGAAGTAGAAATGTGTTCAAAGTAGGACTCTGCTCAGTTTGTTAACTACGTCAAATTTCTAATCTGTTTCAAATTTTCACATTTTTTCATAGGTTATGGATCTACCCTGTTTACCACTTGCGTTCTTAAAATATCGATTCCGGTAGCTATAACCTGATAAAGAGCTGTTTACCGATATATACCGGTAACAGGTCACCGGTAGAATTTTCGTAAATGCCTCATTTAAAAGACGGAAGGTAATGTGCTGGCCACATCAGATTTTTTTAATTTTTTCGATATCTCCGTAACAAAGAAGAATTCACCTATAGGTCATATAACATTTTTAATCACCAGTGGCGTACCTAACTGAAATGGTGCCCAGGGCTAGGGTCGTAATTGCGCCCCCTATCAACAATGTAAAATCAAGATTACTTCTTTCTCGCTTTAGTGTAGCGAGATATGTGGCATTTGTATTGTTATTGAAATATCCATCTAATATTAGGAAGTAACTGCAACCATAAATGAATCAGCACAATAACAAAATAACTATCAATATACGGGGGTTCCGCGACTCGACCGACAAACTTATACCATATATTCCGGGGGTCATTACGATCAAAAAATGGCATTAATAACGTGCTCGAAATCGATCTTTTCAGTTTCTTCTCTTTCAGCGCTTATCAAAGCAAGATCACTTAATCGAACTTGACCCATGGAGACTCTCAGATAATTTAAGATCAGTTTTAATTTGTTGCAAGATCTTTCACTGCTAGCGATGGAAACTGCAATAGTCAACATTATTTACATGGCTATTCGAAGATTTTTCGCCGTTGGCGTTTTTTGGTTTTAACATCCCAATTTCCAAAGCTGCAGTCACCAAAGTTTCTCTTTCATTGCGAAAATAATCTCTTAAACCTTTCAAATCTAAGGCGCCATCATGAAAGTTCATACCTTGCAGTCTTTTCTAAACTCTATTAATAGGAATGAATACTCTCGTCCAAAATCCAAGTAGAATCAGAAAATCAAGTGTCAACATACGGTTGTACAATTGCGTAGCATCACTTCATGTTTCACTCGTTTCATTTTCATCATCCATTATATTCTCGAGAACTTGGAGTATGCCGTCAAGGTAGTTGTTTATGGGCTTCACAGCTTCCACTTTTGCACTCCATATTGTTTTAGACAGATTTAATAACTATGGGCATAGCGTTTTTGAGTATTTCCCAGCGTTGCGTAGACGATGAAAAAACAGATAGAGAGCTTCAACAGTTCCAAAAAATGTCAATACGCACAGTAATCAACAGTTTTAACAATTCAAATTCTGGCACGCAAGTTACATACGGATACCAAGAGATCCAAGCGGCGCCCCCTTGGTTCTGGCGCCCAGGGCACCTGCCCTGTTTGCCCCGCTCTAGGTACGCCACTGGTAATGACCTCCGGAATATCTGGTATAAGTTTGTCGGTCGAGTCGCGGAACACCCTGTATAATATCTCTGTTGATTTTATATGAAGTCCTTTTTAATAAATATAGAAATTTCAATTTGTATTACATTCTGCATCTAATAAAGTTTGCCATATTTATATATAAAATAACAAAGTGCAACATTATCTTTTAATATTCAAGCGTTAAAATAAATTAAAACAACCTAATTCTGTTCCCTGTTGTGTACTTAGCGTTGAAGTAAAATAAAAACTTAGTTTATCAAGAGCGGAAAATGAATGGATCTTATTAAAAGAATAATTAAAAATGTTGTAATACCTCGAGTGCTCAGGGCGGCAACGCGGCCGTATAATGAACTAAAGAGTTACTCATTCTTTGAAGTGCAGTAATATCCTCAATGCAGGGATAATTAAATTTTAATTTCAAAATTAATAATAATGCGGATGCGAGGCTTATATGAAAACAGCATATTCTAAAGTGAAAAAATTCAAACACAAAAACAGGAACAGTTTTTGTCTCTTTTCTCGTTCATGGTCTCATTTCGTCGCTCATATGGTTCTGAGTGCAGCTACGAATTTATCTTCTAGAATTATCAAACGCTGCGTAACGTATGTCCCATATGTTTTGATACAAATTATAAAAATCTGATGTGGCCAGCACATGACCTTCCGTCAATTATATATTTAAAATAGCAATGATCTTTAAGCACTTCCGATTGATCGTTTGTAAACAAAATCTAATTTCTCGTTCCAATAAATAGAAAAGTCTGTAATACGTAATTTTGGATTCAATTTTATTATGTTTTTCCTCGAAAATCTACTCAAAGCTCCAAATTAAGTACCACTTCCGGTTTATCATATAAGTATAGTCAAAATAGAGTTTTAAATGCCAAATTTGATAAGTTTTGGATCATGTTTTAACATATTTTTTCAAGATAATCTGTTTGTAGCTTTCTGTAAAGTACTAATTCCGGTTTATCAATTTTAGAAAATATCAAATATGTCGTTCACATTAATATAAAAGGCTTAAATACCAAATTTGAAAAGTTTTGGATTGTATCAATATATTTTTCACGAAAATCTGTTCAGAGTTTAAAGTATCACTTCCGGTTTATCAATTTTAGCCAAAATCTAATATGTTGCTTGCCGTTACATAAAAGTCTTAAATACTAAATTTGACAAGTTTTGGAATATATCCTATTATATTTTTCAAGAAAATCTGTTCAGAGCTTAAAGTAAAGTATCACTTCCGGTTTATCAATTTTTGAAAAAATCTAACATGTTCTCATTAATATAAAAATCTTAAATACGAAATTTGAAAAGTTTTGGAATATATCAATATATATTATCACGAAAATCTGTTGAGAGCTTCAAGTAAAGTATCATTTCCAGATTATTATCAATTTTAGCCAAAATTTAATTTGTTGTTCTTCTTCATATAAAAGTCTTAAATACTAAATTTGACAAGTTTTGGAGTATATCATAATATATTTTTCACAAAAATCTGTTCAGGGCTTCAAGTAAAGTGTCACTTCTGGTTTATTAATTTTAGCCAAAATCTAATGTGTTGTTCCCCTTGATATAGAAGTTTTAAATACTAAAATTGAAAAGATTTGGATTATATGTTAATATAGTTTTTCATTAAAATCTGTTATGGGCTTCAAGTAAAGAGTCACTTCCGGTTATCCAATTTTACCCAAAATCTAATCAACTCTTTATATGAGTGCAGAAAGCTTAAATACGGAAAATAGAAATATTTGGAAGTTGTTTATAAGACTTATCGTGGACGAAAAAATTGTCACACACACACACACACACACACACACACACACACACACACATACACACACATACATACATACACACACATACACACACATATATACTCACACACACACATATACTCACACACACACATACACACACACACACACATACACACACACACATACACACACACACATACACACACACACACACACACACACACACACACACACACACACACACACACACACACACACACACGCACGCACATCGTAAAAATAGTAAAAACGTATTGTGGGGACCCTAATTCGTGCTTATTTACTGAAAACTCACTATCGAATTTTTGGACCTATAACATTACCTCCCTTACCTATGGTATGACGGGAGGTAAAAACGTAAACCGCCCGAATTATAATGTGCTTGCGCTCATATAATAATTGTGAATAAATATACATTTTGAAGAATTTTATTGATAATTGTATTTGGTTTTTTTTGTGACCTGACTTCTTTATAAAATTCTCTGTCCATAATCCCTAAATCGTAGCCCTTTTTCAGTGGATAAAACGACACAGACAAACACAATTTCGCGGAGAAATATTTAATATCAGAGCAAAGGTATGGCTGTTCTGAATAATTGACTCGCTGTCTCACTCGTTTAGTAGGGGGAGGTTGTTACCCTCTCTCTCGCTCTCATGTAGAGTTAGCTGTCAAGGGTGACAATTCCATTTGCTGGCCGAACGACGCTTGACACCTAAGGGATGAGAAACAAAGAACTCGAGGGAGGGGGGATGTTTTGTCTATGGGGATAAAATAGTTTCTGACGTATTTCACTATTGAATTACATGCAAGTGCTATTAATAATATACTGGTTATATGCGAATGTACTTTATTGGGTATTTTCAGAAAGTTATATGCTACATTTAAACATTACATCATTCCCCAACAACACGGTTTTGTTTCTGGCCAATCCATAGAAACATTTTTTTACCTTCCGTCACCTTTAGGTAAGGAAGGTATTGTCTTGGTCAAAAAATTCGATGATGAGTTTTTAATCAATAAGCACGTTTTAGGGTCCCTAGAATATGAATTTACTATTTTTACGATGATGTCTGTATGTGTGTGTGTGTGTGGATGTGTGTGTGTGTGTGGATGTGTGTGTGTGTAACAAAATTTTCGTCTGCGATAACTCTAATACTACAGTTACAAAAATTATAATTTTTTCGTATTCTTCTTCGTTACATCCATAGGAAGAGCTGATTAGATTTTGGTTACAATTGGTCAACCGGAAGTACCATCATTTGAAGATTTTAACAGTTTTTCTTGAAAAAACTATGTTAAATATAATTTTTTCACATTTGATGTTATTATAAATATTAAAGAATATTTTATTCTCTATACGATTTGACTGCATTTTATACTTAATATTAAATGGATATTGAGTTAAAAAATTATAAAGAAATTAAATTTCATAAAGTAGCCATACCTGTGGAAACAACTACTATATTAAGAAAATTCTGATTGAAAGATGTCAGTGTCAAGTGAAATTGACATAGTGTGTCTGTTTTATAATTTTACTGGAAATATAGGATCTTTTGCTTTCTGTATGGAATTTGTATAAAATACATACAACTGCTTTAAGGTAATGTACAAGAATTAATAATAATAAAAATAAATCTTTTATTTCTGCAGATACATTACACTGTATATAGAAAACGTCACAAAATAATAATTTTCTGTATGAAATTTGCATAAAATACATGCAACTGCCGGAAGGTAATGAACAAGAAATAGAATATTTAATTTAGCAAGGAACTTTCCGTATGAAATTTGTACAAAATACATAGAACTGACGGAAGGTAATGTGCTGGCCACATCAGATTTTTTTAGAATACTGCGATTATATTACAGGCCATGGATGTCATCTACACTGACTTCAGTAAGGCATTTGATAAATTTGATTATAATTTACTCATTTCCTGACTTTCTGAAGTTGGTGTAGGTGGAGATTTGTTGAAATGGTTCATCTCTTATCTGTCGAACAGAAAACAACGTGTTGTTTTGCATGGATCATTCCGTCACTCCAACCTTTCTGGACAATATCATGCGAATCAAAGGACGTTTTGTCTAAATAAATAATTGGTCTATTTTCCAATCTGTATTGTGTTAAATTTGATAAATAATGAGACCGCCATTAACGTATTCGTCTGCTCTCCATAATGTATTGACGTTTATCTACTGTTTTAAAACTAAATCCAATATTGTGGACGATTCTGTTTAAAGTTAGTACTGAACAATTTATACCGCAATTGTCACTTTGTAACTGTTGGTGTAAAATTTGTATAGATGGAACGTCTTTTTCATTATACAGAGTGTAAATTTTCCTACGGATGACATCTGCTTCGAAATTACTCACTGATCGTGTTTGTCCTGCATCACACCTTTGTTTCTTGGCTCGATATTTCGGAGTTACAATATCTCTCACAAAAGAATAAGCAACTTTGGTTAAAGTCGCTGTTTTTGCAATGGGCGCATTTTTGTTCGGACCAGATATTTAAAATAATTTGCTTTGCATCTGACGGTAAATGCGCTCTCTTTTTATTTAAACACTCGTTTTCATCTTCATAAATATTATTTGCACTCCACAGTCTCCACATATTCATACTCATTGCTGTGTTTCGTTTAGTGATGCACGCGAGGCGAGACGAGGCGAGAAATATAAAATATCGATCTCGTCTCGTTTTCTGAACTGTAATCTCGATCTCGCTCTCGTTCTCGCACATTTTTTTGAGTCTCATCTCGTTCTCGCACGAGAGTTTTGCGAGAGTCTCGCTATAAAAATAAACGCATGCGCACTACGTATTTACGTAACTGTTTAACTACAAGAGACAATTTCACACCAATAGCACCGTCTTCCATGTATTTGCAATCGTATAACTATAATAAAGAGACGAAACACTAAATTCAGGTCACCAAATTATTTCAATACGAACATAATGTTTATTCAATTACGGTCACCACAAAATGTGATAAGTTAGTAAATAATTTTAATTACCTCTAAAATATCCAATTTATCATCAAATTGTGATCTCTAAACTATTTCAATACGAATATCTGTTAACACATTCTGTGTGTCATCAGTAAAACGAATTAAACATTAAAATATTATTTTTTTGTAACTAAAAGTACCTACACTTTTTCATTAAATATATGCCACTATTTAAGTAAGATTAAGTCATAAAAAACCGCTACACTGGTAACCCGCCGGCAACCAATCACTCCGCTTCTCTCCCTGTTGGCTCCCATCGACGCTTAATATAACATCCATTACTTTTCAGGGGGCGACAATAGTTTTATTAACCGTGGTTTTAACTGGGGTGAATTAGGGGATGAAATATTAGAGAAAACTAGTTCTATTGGATGCAATACCGATTTTGTCTTTATTTTTCATTTCCTCGCTCTGGGAACGATACTAATCGAATCGACTCTAGATAGACTCAAAAAATATAGAGAATTCATATAATTTTCACATTTAATTTAATCAAAGCTATAAAGTTACAAATACTTTTTATTGCGAGACTCTCGCGAGAATCTCGCGACATTTCTCGCTTCTCGTAGTTGTTATATGGATCTCGCCTTGAATTTTAAACTGCAATCTCGCTCTCGTTCTCGTCTCGCATAATATAACTAGACGAGACGAGATGCGAGAGTACTCTCGCCTCGACGTGCATCACTAGTTTCGTTGTTGAAAACTAATAAGCAACTAGAATTAAAATTTACCATCTTTTATATCAAAAAAAGATGACATACAGACGGATCCAAAACACCAAATGGAACCGGAGCAGGAATACATGGAGCTAAAGGACTGAAGCACAATCAGTCGATTAGGCTCGGAACTTATACGACAGTATTCCATGCAGAATTGTGCGCAATTTTAACCTGCGCCGAATTACTACTAGAGACTTTAGCAACAGAAGAATTTCTATAGTAACAGACAGCCAAGCCGCACTAAAAGCACTAGAATCTTGTGAGACAGTATATGGACTTGTTCTAGAGTGCATCCACAGATTAAATGCACTAGGAGCGAGGAACAAATTGAAATGAATATGGGTACCCGGGCATTCAGAGATCGAAGGAAACCAGGTAGCAGATAGTCTGGCTAAGAAGGGGACAAGTTTTTCTTTCACAGGACTAGAACCGACTTTCGGAATCTCAGCGGAGACTAGCAGTGAACCCCCTTAAGCTGGAAATAAAAACATTGCTGAATCAATGGCACAAGAATCACTGGTTGGAGTCAGCAGGGCAGAGACACTCAAACTCTTCCTAAATTAACCAACCAAGAAAAGAACAGAACGTTTACTTCTAATGAGCAAACAAGACGTTAGATTAATAACAAGACTCCTAACAGGACACTGTCTACTAAACAAACACCTACACACGATGGGACTAACACAAGAACCAACATGCAGGGGGTGTGGTGAAGAGGAAGAAACCCCTCAGCACCTTATATGTCACTGTGAAGCCTTTACGAGCAGCAGATATAATATCCTGGGGGCAGAAAAGATCCAGCAGGATATGCTAAAAGATTTAAATCTGAAGAAAACCCTGGAGTTTATTAAACAAACAGGACTCCTAGAATAGGAGTAAATCTGGAGGGTACAATAGATGTACAGCTCGCAGTACAGGGATCCACAGGAGACCACCTCTTGTAATATAATAATATAATAAAATATATGTATAATAATCTGGAGAATATTTACAGTTAATATCTTACAAATACCCTTTGTTTTTCTCGTGAAATAAATAATTTAGATGTATCTTACAAATAGCAAAATTTCCGTAATCCCACCCTTACCACTTAGGTAACGAAGTTATAGTTCGTCTAGGGATCATTTTCCGAAGACTCGTTATCGTTTTATTATGGGTGCATAATAGCTAAAACCGCAATGCGAAAATATTTCGTTCCGTACAGTCGACCAGTTCAGTATTTGCAATGCTGGTATATATTTTACGCCCAGTATTCGACTATAGACCAAGACTGCACTTTCCAGATTTTAATGCGTTAATCTTTTGAACTTAGAATTTCCCTAATTTTCTTATAGCTTATAAAACCGTTATTTGTGGCTATGTAGGTATATAAATAGGTGGTGAGTTTAATTATTTTCACTTGTCATTTGTACCTCCTAACTAGTGTACGAAGGCTGAAAGTGTTTTTTGTTTTGTTAAATTAAATTCAACAGTCAACAACGTTAACAATGTTTCGCCCGTGGGAAGAAAACGAAGAATTAGTAAGAAACAGTTAAATATTATACAATTTTTTTTACTATTTTGGAAAGTAAAATGTGTGAAATGAAATATTTCAAACCAATACTCAAATTTTTCATTACAGCCCTGGCACATGCCAGGCTATTGAGACCCTCTATTGTACTGCCGTAATAAAACGATAATGAGTCTTCGGAAAATGATCCCTAGACGAACTATACGTGCTGGGACAGCGGTACACCGCAATTAGTGAGTCAGGTCAAAAACGGTATAAATTGGTAAGAGCTATATCCTTCAAGGTAACAACATCTTTCACCACAACTTGAGTTTAGTGTTCAATATATGTAAATAAAAGTGCTAACGAAACTCTGAACATTGCTACAATTGTTAAATCCGAATTCTATGAGTCTGGTCTCGTATATATTTGGAAAGGCAAAGGCAATAAATACAGCTGTCCACGTTAGTAAAAGTAGCATTTATAAATGACTCTGTATCCCTGTAACATATTTAATTAAATTGAAATAAATGTGCGTTGGGTTTATTTATTTATTCCATAAACTAATTCCAACAATTCCCCCTTGTCAACTGACAAAATGAACCCAACAATTTATTAACTAAACAGTATTAGCATTAACATGTACAGCTGCGTTATTATGCCAGATCCTTTCGGCACATATTGATTCAGCGGAGTGTTATTTTTCCTGCTCCATCCAAACAAATGCCAAATTACAGACATGTCACAACCTGCCACAAAAATCACGACACGTGTCAATCATATCTGCCATGGAATGTGCGATTGTGTAACGAAATGGTTGTTCACTTTTCGCGTTAACAATTTTCGATGGGTGATTATTTTTCGGAATAAATTACACGACACGAAATTTTGGCAATTTAATATTTTTATTCGAATGCCGGTGGACACAGGTTGAAATTCCGTTAGAACATGAATGTATTTGTTAGTGTTATGGAGTCAAGCAAATATGAGCACAGTTAATACTTAGATGGGAATCCGCATAGGAGCATTAACTTTGAAACAAATTACGAAAAAATCGTCTAAGAAATAAATCTTTTAATGAAGGTCACTGTCCCAGTATCTGGAAAAAACCCTTAGTAGTTCCCGTTTTAAAAAATGGCAATAAAAATGAGGTTGAAAGCTATCGTCCGAACTCTAAACTTTGCATTTTTGAAAAAATATTTGAAAAAATTATTTACAAAAACTTATTTGCTACATTTAAAAATATAATAAATATTGACCAACATGGCTTTTATTCAGGTCGATCAGTTGATTCAAACCTTGTTGAATACACGGACTTCATTTTACAGTCCATGAATGATAAAACACAGGTAGATGCAATATACACCGACTTTAGTAAGGCATTTGACCGGATTAATCATCTTATCCTGATTTCGAGTTGTTCACGGTCAGTTTCTACAATGGTGCAAATTATACCTTACTGATAGACAACAATGTGTAACCATCAATGGATATACCTCGGTGTACTTTCCTGTAAACTCTGGTGTACCACAGGGATCACATCTAGGGCCTCTCCTTTTTCTAATCTTTATTAATGACATTAAGAGCTGTTTTACCAACTCCAAGTTCATTATGTGTGCTGACGACCTTAAAGTATTTAACGCTGTCAAAACTACATCCGACTGTTCTGTGATGCAGGAAGATCTTGACAGACTAAGCTCTTACCTGATAAGAAATGATTTAACTCTTAACTTTGGTAAATGCTCGTGTATTACTTTCACACGTAATAGAATAGTATATTCTATAACTAGTATGGAATAGATAATTTCCGCGCGAGCGAAAAGTTTGTAGGCCGACCCGTAGACGAGGTCTACGGTTTCGCGAGTGGCGGAAATACTATTCCATACGAGTTTTAGACTATACTTTCTCTAACACTATTTAAAAATATATTTTGCTCATCACTTCACATTTTTGCAAAAAATTATAAAATATTATTGGCATGTTATAAAACCAATAATTTCTATTTAACTTACCATGTAAAAGACTCAAAACGTATAAAACAAGGCGTATAATTAGATTTTGCAATCATTTATTTTATAATTTGACAGTGAAGGCAGTTGAAGTGACAAAAGCAAAAAAACAAAGCGCTAAGCAAAGCCGGCTTGATTTTGAAAACAATTGCGTTTTCCCATGTATTTTAAATGGGTGAATTGAAAAACTAGTGGTCTGTGACTGCCTATTACGGAATATTATTCCGTAACAGTATGACAGAATCTCCTCATTCTGTAATAGTTTTCAGATACAAAATGTATTAATTCCATAGTAGTGTTAGAGAAAAATACATACGTTCATTTATTTCATTGACGGTAATAATATTAGTCGTGTCTCCCATGTTAAAGATCTTGGCGCCATCTTAGATAGTAAGCTTTTGTTTGACTTACATGTCGATTATATTGTTAAAAAATCTGATGTGGCCAGCACATTACCTTCCGTCAGTTCACGTCAGTTCTATGTATTTTGTACAAATTTCATACGGAAAGTTCCTTGCTAAATTAAATATTCTATTTCTTGTACATTACCTTTTACCTTCCGGCAGTTGCATGTATTTTATGCAAATTTTATACAGAAAATTATTTTGTGACGTTTTCTATATACAGTGTAATGTATCTGCAGAAATAAAAGATTTATTTTTATTATTATTATTATTATTTCTTGTACATTACCTTAAAGCAGTTGTATGTATTTTATACAAATTCCATACAGAAAGCAAAAGATCCTATATTTTCAGTAAAATTATAAGACAAACACTCTATGTCAATTTCACTTGACACTGACATCTTTCAATCAAAATTTTCTTAATATAGTAGCTGTTTCCACAGCTATGGCTACTTTATGCAATTTAATTTCTTTATAATTTTTTAACTCTATATCCATTTAATATTAGGTATAAAATTCAATCAAATCGTATAGAAAATATAATATTCTTTAATATTTATAATAACATTAAATGTGAAAAAATGATATTTAACATAGTTTTTTCAAGAAAAACTGTTAAAATCTTCAAATAAGGGTACTTCCGGTTGTCCAATTCTAACCAAAATCTAATCAGCTCTTCGCATGGATGTAACGAAGAGAAATACGAAAGAATTATAATTTTTAGAATTGTGGTATGGAAGTTATCGCAGACGAAAATTTTGTTACACACACACACACACACACACACACACACACACACACACACACACACACACACACACACACACACACACACACACACACACACACACACGGACACATACATACATACACACACACACACATACAGACATCATCGTAAAAATAGTAAAATCGTATTCTAGGGACCCTAAAACGTGCTTATTCATCAAAAACTCACCACCGAATTTTTTGACCAAAGACAATACCTTCCTTACCTAAAGGTGACGGAAGGTAAAAAGCTTAAAAAATGCTTGGCTTTATTTTAAGAATTGGTTCAAATTTCATTAATTTTAACACTTTCATATTTCTTTATTATTCTCTTGTACGATCTCACTTAGAATTCGCTTCTGTTTGCTGGTCACCGCATTATCATGTATATATAACTATAATCGAGAGTGTCCAAAGAAAATTTATTTCTATTTTGAATTTCAGGTATCCACATAATTCGATTCTGTTACTTTCGTTACAAAAAAAAAACGAATACTTTTGGAAGTTTATTATTAATATTTTGCCTCAACTTCGCAATATGTAATGTTTGACTTTGTTAGTGCTGCACTGTTAGTGGGACTTATCCTGTTGTGTAGCCCTTCTTTGTAAAAAATAAATAAAAAATCTCAGAAAAAACAACAAAACTAGAGCAATACTTGTGTCGTTATCCGCTGAATCCTTCCGGTAATTCCATCCAGGATTCCTGGATATATTTGTGTGCCTCACGTACTTTTAACACCTCTATTGGCTCTTCCATTAAACTTAGTGGACTAGTAATTTGTTCATTTATTTGTGCTGGGAAGTTTTCCAATCAGTCCGGATAAAGCCTAAACGATATAATCTCCTCCGAACCAAGTTGGCAGTGCAAGTCAGTGCCGTAGAATTTACTCTACTAGCAGTAGCACTGAAGTACTCCACTCATTCGAGTAGGGCTAATGCACCAGCTTACACTTTGCATAAGGCAGATTTAACACGTGATTTGAGGTAATAGGGAAGTTTGCACTCAATTATATTAGCGGAATTTGTTTGGGGTGAAATGGGTAATCAACCAAACTTTGGATCTAAAGACGAGATGATTTGCACTTCAATAGAGCGGAGACTATACGACTATACTTTCAGCAAAACATAAGATGAATGTTATTTACTTTTTCTACCTCCCGCTACCCTTGGTAAGGGAGGTATAGGCAGGGCTGGACTGGGAATATGTTTAGTACCGGGAAATCCGGATGGGGTCGGGCCAGGCCAGTCATTTGAACCGATTTTTTTTATAATTTTAATCATTATAATATTTGTTTAATAATTTACTTTTAACCTCCCGTTACCCTTAGAATCCAATTTTAACATTTTCACGATGATGTATGTGTGTTTGTGTGTATGGATCCTCTACTCTAACTCAAATACTATCATTCAGAAAATTTTGAAACCTTGTATTGCTACCTTATTCTCTAATATGAAATGAGCCATTAAATTTTGGTGTAAATCAGATAACCGGAAATGGCAAAATAGATTTTCTTCGAAAAATACCTTTAAATGTTATTTTTCGCAATTTATATTATGCAAATTAAAGATTATTGAATTTTATATATGTTTGCATTAATAGTTGTTTATATATTTTTTCTATTTTGGTTCTTTAATATGTACTTTATGAAACCCATTCGGATGTCATAAAGTACTTCTTTATGACATTTAAGCGCTCGTTACTAAGAATAACGCGTGCGCTAAAATCATGTGTTAAGAAACTTGTATCTATAAAGTAATAATATATAATGTAAATCCCGGGCCTACGATTATTGAATTTTATATATGTTTGCATTAATAGTTGTTTATATATTTTTTCTATTTTGGTTCTTTAATATGTACTTTATGAAACCCATTCGGATGTCATAAAGTACTTCTTTATGACATTTAAGCGCTCGTTACTAAGAATAACGCGTGCGCTAAAATCATGTGTTAAGAAACTTGTATCTATAAAGTAATATATAATGTAAATCCCGGGCCTACGATTAAAAAAAAACTCCTTTTCTTAAATGTATGTAACTGTCAGATAACTGTCATTGTCAAAATACTAATCATTTCAAATTAATAGTGATAGTGGTAACGTTTTGAAAAGAAGATAGTTAACTAAACGTTAGTTATATGGAAAAGAACTAAATATAGTTTCCAACATGAGTAAATATGTAAGTACCTATGTATTTAAATGAATAAAAATTAAATGGCGGGAGGTATTGTCTTGGCCACATCAGATTTTTTCTTTCAAAACGTCTATGATTTGCTCATGTTTGATATTCTTTGTGTTGATAACAATGTGACAATAAATTTGTACATTGAAAATAAATTTTAATATGCTAACGTATGTAATAGTTATTATTGACCGAACATCATCCGTATTTATATTTTTGTCAATTTTTTTATTGATTAAATCAATTATTATATGAAAAGGTGTATCAGATATGTTATTGTTTATAATTTGATAAAAGTTATTTGGATATAAATAAAATACATCCTTATATAAATGATCATTTCATGTGTATGATGTCGGTAATACAAAAAATAAGTATGTATTGCGAATTTAATAATTGGTTGTCAAAAAGAAAAATAGCTATAAATATTGCCGCACATTCAAGAGTAGTGGGGAATTATTTCAAAACTCAAGAATTTATGTTATTTTTGTATCGATTTATTTATTTTTTCAACTTTAAATTTTTATAATTTATTTTTAAGTTCGTCAGGCCACAAGCCGTCACGGGCCAGCGGGAAATTCCCGGTATCCCGCCGGGCCAGTCCAGCCCTGGGTATAGGGATCGTGGTAAAAATGGCATATCGAGATTTTGGTAAATGACCATGTTTTAAAGTCCCTAGAATCCAATTTTAACATTTTCACGATGATGTCTGTGTCTATGTATCTGTGGATCCTCCACTCTAACTCAAATACTTATCATTCAGAAAATTTGGAAACCTTGTATTTCTACCTTATTTTATTATGGGAAGATGCCATTAGATTTTGCTGTAAATCAGATAACCGGAAATGGCATTTTATCTGAAGCTCAAAATAGTTTTTCTTCGAAATAGTTATTTGTATATCAAGGCCGCGAAATCACTCTTTAGCGTACAGAGAGAAAAATTGTCGCCGAGGCCGCTTGCGGCCGAGGCAAGACAATCTCGAGGGCGCTAAAGGATTTCGCGGACAAGGTGTACACAATATTTTTTGTGCAACCGTAAAAAATATGTAATTACAAATTTTATTAATTTTAAACAGTTTCATTATAAATAGAAAGTTAGCTTTCAAGGTGGCTATGGGATTAACATTTAATAAACAAAACCATGCAATTCTCAAGTGTCAAAGTGATTGTTTACCTAATTTCGCGGCCGCTACCATGACAACGGTCGCGAAATTCAATTTCGCGGCCTATATTGCGGCTGCGAAATGCTTATTTCGCGTCCGGTTGCACAGAAAATACCTTTAAATATTATTTTTTCAAGATATGTTATTATAAAAGATTATTAAATTTTCTACAGGTTTGCATTAATACTTCCGTATATTTTATGGATACACGGACGTAAACTATGTGGGTGCACGGACGCACAATAATTTCGCTCTAACATTTTAATTATATTTCATTGTAGAAATGAGTTGTCAATATTTTTAAGATTTTTAAGAGTAAGCTGACATTATTTAATTTTGTCATGATAATGGCAGTAAAATACTACTATTAAGCCGAACAAACGGATATGTTAATAATTATAGGACATTGAGAAGAAGATTATTGACAACCTATAAACAAATGTTACTGTCATAAAATATTAGTTGTTTGACATTTGGATAGATTGCTAGACGAAATTTATTTTAAAATAGTATATTAAAGAACGTGTTTTATAAGACATGTTTTTTTCGCACGCGTCAAAATCGCTAACGCTCGTTTTCTAATTGACAAGTGCGAAAGAAAGTCTTATAAAATGAGTTCTTTATACTATTTTTTATATTTTGCGCCTTCTACAATAATATTTACTTACTCAATTTGTGTTTATATTTGCAACCATTTGCGCATTTTCAGGTAAATAATCTTCCCTAAATAAAAAAAATAAAAATAAAATAATATCTCGAACACGAAAAAAGATATCAACCTGTGGTTTTAAAATCTTAAATCTACACCCTTCAAACTACTTAAATACAAATTATCAGAATTTTTAATTTTTTAAAAATTTCCAACCTTTTTTAAACCACACCATCCTCATACCCAAAAATGGGTGTGCGGTACACCTTCAACGACCTCACCAGTAAATTTCTCGTACTAAAAAACATAAGTATACCAATTTTCATCAAAATATTCCAACGGATACATTAATTATTAAACATTCCTTAAAATTGTCAAAAACTGAAAAAATCGCAAGGGGTACACCTTAGATTTTTTGCGATTATTGATCATTTTCAGACTTTTCTTTCTGGAGATTGTAATAGTTGTTCAAAAATTATGAAAATTGGTATGCTTATGTAATTTTGCTCGTAGAATCTAATGGTGATATCGCCAGTGGTGTATAATTGACAATTTTTGGGATATGACCCAAAAATGGGAATTTTTGAGCAAAGTTTTGAAGCCGAATATCTCGGACACGAAAAGAGATATCGACCTGTGGTTTTAAAATCTTAAATCTACACCCTTCAAACTACTTAAATACAAATTTTCAGAATTTTTAATTTTTTAAATATTTCCACCCTTTTTTAAACCACACCATCCTCATACCCAAAAATGGGTGTGCGGTACACCTTCAACGACCTCACCAATACATTTCTCGTGCCAAAAAACATAAGTATACCAATTTTCATCAAAATATTCCAACGAATACATTAATTATTAAACATTCCTTAAAATCGTCAAAAACTGAAAAAATCGCAAGGGGTACACCTTAGATTTTTTGCGATTTTTGGTCATTTTTAGACTTTTCCTTCTGGAGATTGTAATAGTTGTTCAAAAATTATAAAAATTGGTATGCTTATGTAATTTTGCTCGTAGAATCTAATGGTGATATCGCCAGCGGTGTATAATTGACCATTTTTGGGATATGACCCAAAAATGGGCATTTTTGAGCAAAGTTTTGAGGCTAAATATCTCGGATACGAAAAGAGATATCGACCTGGGGTTTTAAAATCTTAAATCTACACCCTTCAAACTACTTAAATACAAATTTTCAGAATTTTTAATTTTTTAAAAATGTCCACCCTTTTTTATACCACACCATCCTCATACCCAAAAATGGGTGTATGGTGCACCTTCAACGACACTCATATAAATTAAAACGTTACAATATTATTATTATTTTAATCTTAAATCTACACCCTTCAAACTACTTAAATACAACTTTTCAGAATTTTTTTTTTTTTAAATTTCCACCCTTTTTTAAACCACACCATCCTCATACCCAAAAATAGGTGTATGGTACACCTTCAACGACCTCACCATTAAATTCCTCGTACCAAAAAACATAAGTATACCAATTTTCCTCAAAATATTCCAACGGATACATTAATTATTAAACATTCCTTAAAATTGTCAAAAACTGAAAAAATCGCAAGGGGTACACCTTAGATTTTTTGCGATTTTTGGTCATTTTCAGACTTTTCCTTCTGGAGATTGTAATAGTTGTTCAAAAATTATGAAAATTGGTATGCTTATGTAATTTTGCTCGTAGAATCTAATGGTGATATCGCCAGCGGTGTATAATTGACCATCTTTGGGATATGACCCAAAAATGGGAATTTTTGAGCAAAGTTTTGAGGCCGAATATCTCCGACACGAAAAGAGATATCGACCTGGGGTTTTAAAATCTTAAATCTACACCCTTCAAACTACTTAAATACAAATTTTCAGAATTTTTAATTTTTTAAAAATGTCCACCCTTTTTTATACCACACCATCCTCATACCCAAAAATGGGTGTGCGGTACACCTTCAACGACCTCACCAGTAAATTTCTCGTACCAAAAAACATAAGTATACCAATTTTCATCAAAATATTCCAACGGATACATTAATTATTAAACATTCCTTAAAATTGTCAAAAATTGAAAAAATCGCAAGGGGTACACCTTAGATTTTTTGCGATTTTTGGTCATTTTCAGACTTTTCCTTCGGGAGATTGTAATACTTGTTCAAAAATTATGAAAATTGGTATGCTTATGTAATTTTGCTCGTAGAATCTAATGGTGATATCGCCAGCGGTGTATAATTGACCATTTTTGGGATATGACCCAAAAATGGGAATTTTTGAGCAAAGTTTTGAGGCAGAATATCTCCGACACGAAAAGAGATATCGACCTGTGGTTTTAAAATCTTAAATCTACACCATTCAAACTACTTAAATACAAATTTTCAGAATTTTTAATTTTTTAAAAATTTCCACCCTTTTTTAAACCACACCATCCTTATACTCAAAAATGGGTGTATGGTACACCTTCAACGACACCCATATAAATTAAAACGTTACAATATTATTATTATTTTTAATTAATTTGTGTGATCTCCACCCTTCTTTTAAAGAAAACTTTCCCCGCACGCCAATGGCAAAATCCTTGCACTGCTTCCATTTAAGTTGGAAAATTGTAAGGTGTTCACGTCCGATATAAACATTACAAAATACTCAGCACTCCTTAAGGATTAAGCTGGATATAAATAGAGTCCTTGCAATGCTGGCCACACCACACCGTCCACAGCCAACCAAGCAAGCAGCGTATTTTTATTCTACAGAAATTAAACTTAACGAACACTTCAAAGCCATACTTGTCCGCCTCTACTGAATACGAATTAGAAGCGGTTGCGGACTTTTTATTTTCATGCAGTATGCAGTTGGAAGAAAAGATATTAAAAGGTTTAGGATTAGTACGAGATTTTTATCCCGTAGGAACAAGGATTCTACCTGTACATATCCCTCGGAAAACAAGATAAAAGTAATACAAAGGTCCTTCATTATGTAAAGATATAAACCCTTTTACCGTTAACAGTATAGGGTTTGAGTTTTGTTAATACTGTAACACGAGGGGGGTCTCCTCAGCTGATGATGCTAATAATGTTTCTTACTGTTTACTTGATCCCAACGATGATACATTTTACACTTACTGGTGATAACTGTGATAAAGAAGAACACATATATACACTTTTCACTTGATGAACACTACTGACATGAACAATACTTTATATTTACTGGCTACTGTTATATTTACATGATTATATTATTATTAATTAAACATAGACTAACATGTTACATTCGGTAACCCAGCGGGCGGCGTTTAGCACGCACCCCAAAACTAACAAACGAATCTCGACTCATACGAGTACATATTTACTCCGTGAGTAACTAACGTCGACTCTCCAAAAACAGAGCGCTATCTTCAGGACAGGATTATCTTAGGGGTACGGGGTGCATAGGCTAGGGCATTCAAAGTCACGCACGTAAACATAATAATTTTTAGACTTAATGATCAACAAATAAATGTCGTGACTATGATAATACGATCAGAACTTCTAAACTGAATTTTGACAAATAGATAAACACAGTTAAAATATGATTATTGAAACTAAAAATTAGAAAAGATTATACAAAGTTATTTATCTGTTATTACTCTTACTCTCGCCTTGTCACAATACTGTAACGTTTTTATTTATTTGGGTGAAGTGTAAATATTAGAAAATTACTATTGAATAAAATTAAAGTGTTTATTAAACTATAATGAATATTACTATTACTAATATTAAACAATTATTAAAAACTAATGAAGACTAAAACTATAATTAACCAGATAACACTAACACTATTTATTTAACCAATTAACACTACTATTTATTTCCACGATATTACTGATTATTTATTTCACTACGCGTTCCAATCTTAGACTACCGGTCTGTTGCAGACTCTTGTATACTGTTTACACGATATTTATATCACTATATACTTATATCACGTTCAACTGTCCGCCTACCGACCTCCACAGCGTCTATATACTCAACTGACTCAACAGCGTCTGTGTATTCAACTGCTCGGATAGAAGTCGCACCTTCCACCTGTCTGTCTATTTATGTAACTAACTTTCTCCTCCCACAGCCTCAGTATCACCGACTTTCCGTATGCCACAATTCTTCAACACCACTGCCGAGTATTCACTTCCACTTGCCGTTACTGTCCCCGTATACCTAACTTCCCAATACTCTTCAACACTACCGAGTATTCTCTTTCATAGCTATCCCAATATACCAGTAACTTCCCGACACCAATTGCATACGCTCACTACGATACTGCTGTGCTTCTCACTAACATTTTACTCTCTAACACTCCATGTAACTATACTCTATCCGTTTTAACTAAAGACTAGATGGCGTTTTGAGCGCGACCGGTTTTACATGTATTAAATAAAAAATTCAAATTTTGCCAACATTCCTGGATTTAAAAAAATTCTATCTAATTGACATTTTCCAGTAATTCTGTCTTGTACGTACATGTGCTAATCTATTTTGTGTTTTCATGCATATACTTACTTATAATCTCCGTATCTTTCTCTACATTTATGCGAAAGGGGCATGCATAAATGAAAACCACATTCAAATAAATTTTAAATAAAAATATAATTCACCTTGGAAATATAAATATTTACACTCTAAAATATATACATTATATGTATAAACTATATACACCGTTAAATATGAACAAAAAAATGTTTTAAACAAATTTCTTTGTTCCTGGGGTGATCCGAATGACCTTTTTTCCTCATGTTCTTTTATAGCTTTCCAAATATTACACTGTCCTATGCCCAGTTCTGATGCCACAATTTGGACACTTTATAATTTGGAATATGCATTCGTGGCACGATATGTACAGTAAAAATTATACGCCACTTTTTTAGCCCGCTTCGCAGGGCCTTTCTTTTTGGATATTTTAAAACATTGGCAGAGCCAGGTTCAGGATTTTTATCCATAATATTAACGAAGAGAACAATAACAAAACTAACGAACTACAATGAAAACTATATAATATGAAATATAACGACAAAACACTATGAAAATTATATAAACGAAAAAAAAAAACAAACAGAACTGAACAGAAATTGATAATATGTAATAAATCGCGTACTATTAACTTTGTTTATATATTTTGTCAGACGGCAAAATAATTGATACAGTTGTCAAGAAAATATAAATTTCGCGTTAATTATTTTACTGTTCAAACTCGGTTCACGTTTGAACCAATCAGAGAGCTAGAATCTGAAGCCCTATCTCACCCAACGCTCTATAGTTAAAACGGATAGAGTATAACTAACTTTATACAGCTGCTATTACATTCTAGAAAAGCTCTAGAACGTTCAACCGCCTAATAACAATGAACACAAAAGGTTCAGGCGACCGAAAGTAATTAAACACGTCGCCCTGTTTACGCCGCCCTGCTGCTAGCGCAATTACGTCACGTCCACGTTATAGTACATTAGCTTTTACCACTGTTTTTTATTTCTTGTTCAAATTTTTGCTTCTTACATTGTACGTTGTTTTTAAATCTTTGATCCCAATCCCATTTTTTTTGGTCTTCCTCTTCTTTTCTTTCTTATTTCGGGTGTCCACACTTCTTTCGCAAGTTGGTTGTCGTCCATAAATTCTAACCATTAATGATCTCATTACTGACCTTGGAGAGTAAATTCTGTGAAAATTGTTACCGTTCTGAAATAGTAATATAACATTTTATTCATGTGGTAAATTTTTTATTTACGTTAAAAAATGTTTCATTCGTGCTACATACCGGTGTAAATTCTCGCTGATGCTTTTAGGTGTAAAAAGTATGGGTTGCTGCATATAAAATATTCAGTGTGGGCCGTCTAAGCGCATGTTTCCTGTAATGAAGCTCATAAAAAGCGCTTAGCTGCCGGCCTTCGAGGAGCGAAGCACGAGGGAAAGAAATGCGTCACTCATTCCCCTCCAAATCCATCCTAACAGAACTTTTAACACGGGAGATTTAAACAGGAATGCTATTGTGCGAATGGGTGAAATAATGGACGACTACAGATTTTGCTCACATCGGTTTGGAAATTTTCTCGAAGGAAATCATCTATCGGATTTAATTGCAGTTAATGACAATGATTAGGTTTATCTCGCAGTGATATATTCCGATTGAAAATCTAGTGTCTTAAAACTAACTCTTAACTCCTGTCTGTTTATATCGCTTGTTTTAAAGTGACTATAGTATAATAATTCCGTGGGCCTCCATAGTCTGAGTCATGAGAAATATTCGTTTTCCGGGAATGGACTGTGTCATATTTTGAGTCAGAGCTCAACGTTTCGCCGCAGTCGTATGGGGCATCTTCAGGAGCAAGGGGGATAGTACTGTCTTAAACAAGGTTACCCGACGTGTCAACCTCGCTAGAGGCCTAGTTTAAGCAACAAAGGGGGAGACTCAGTTTACAAGGTTACCCGACGTCTAAACCACGCTAGAGGCCAAATAAACCAAGTGACGAAAGGAAGGCCGAGAAGACAGTTATATACTAATCTAAAAATACGGTAGATGAGCAAAGCTAATGAGGACCAATGGGAATCGAGTTTGTAATGGTAGATTGGGCGTGTCGTGTTCTGAGAATCACCGGTTTCCACATGTGGCTCAAGAAAGTTTCCCTGTATTTCGTCTGTAAAACTCAGGGACAGGAGTTAAAATAATAACATCAATCGGGATGATGGCTATTTCTTTCATTTTGCAGTCGCTTGAGAGATGTCCGACATGGTATATGTATATCTATTACGTTATAAGTACGTAAATAAATTATATACTACATAGGTTTCAGTTATAACATACCTGGTACATATATGTTAAAACTGGGTTTGCTGGGTGGCCTGCAAAATTTATTAAAATTAGCAAAACTAAAAGGATGGTAGAGAACTAATCTCCTCCCGTATGGGCAGTGGCGGATTGTGGCCTCTTAAGTCGAGGGGGCCCCAAATTTCAGGTCTCAAAATAAAAAATTGTTTTCTTTTTATTTTTATTATTATTAGTTTCCTAATAAAAATAATTAATAATTTAATAGTATTCTCTACATTAAATTGACAAATGAATAATGCCATCTATACCATGTTTTGTGGCGGCCTAGCGGCCATATTTCAAAACAAATACAAGTTTACTCTCTACTGACGAAATAAAGATAGAATATCCTTACTATTTATTTTAAATTTGGCGCTAATACAGTTAAGAAACCGAAAGCCTACTTTCAATTTTTGTAAATTCCATTCGTTTTCCGAGTCTATTCTAAACACTGTATTTGTGAAAATAATAACTTCTTCACTTGTAAATTTTCAAAAAATTATTTATTCGGGTGGTAACCTAACGCACAGAACTCAATTTGACGAAATTTGGGTATATAATGTAATGTAAATAGATATGTTATCTCTGTTCGGGTGGTTGCATGCATTTCGCGATAAAATGATTATTAGTTTTTACCTCTTGCTAAGAGAGGTATTGTATTCATGCTAAAAATCGCATATCCAGATTTTAATAAATAAGCACGTTTTAAGGTCCCTAGAATCCGATTACATTTTTACGATGATGTCCGTATGTGTGTGTGGATGTGTGTGAGTGTGTGTGTGTGTGTGTGTGTGTGTGTGTGTGTGTGTGTGTGTGGATGTTGGATTCACTATATCTCAAATACTATAAGACTTAAGACATTTTTAACTACGGGTTCCTCAATCTAACAATAATGGGAAGAGTCGAGTCAGTTTTGGTAACAATTGGACAACCGCAAGTAGTAGTTACAAGAAAAAAAATATCTAAATATTATTTATCGAAAATTTATGTAAATACTTATATTAAAGAACGTTAAATTCTTTATTCGATAAATATAAATTCATTATTATATCTTCTATAGATTTAGAGATAAAGAAAGGCATATAAAATAATTTGATGTAAAAAATCTCAGATCAAACTACTACAAGGCAATAAATGCAAATGTTTGTAATTGACACATAAATGTCACTGTCAAAAATATTTGTACATTATTATGAAAATATAAAATGTGAACAACGCAAAAGAATAGACGTAAAAAGAATATAAAAGGAATTTACGAAAAAATGACGAATATAAAGAAAAAGAAAAGGAAAGTAGAAAAAGAAAATTTCAGGATATTGAATATAAATATATGTGAGAATTATTTTGTAGTGAGACATGAATATATGTATTTGTATTTAAAAATATTTTTCGTTTTATGCGCACAACCAGGTAAAATATCTGGCGAGAGGTTATGTGCTGGTCATTTTCGCTTGCAAATTTTCAAAAATACTTGTTGTTAAATGTTAAATACATTCATTTTAGGAATTTACATTTGTGTCAAAATACGAGTGGTTGCGGTACCTGCCCTTTGACATATCCGAGGGCAAGAAGGTTCGTGAACTCACTGATTTTACAGACTGATAAATGTATGCATTACCTGAACCCTTCTATCCAAACCACATCAAAAATAAATGGAGTTTTTAGATTTCATTTGGAAGGGTTTTTAAATTTGTTCCACTCCGAAGATTTTAGTCCTAATTACCGCTTCTCTGAAAGGGTGAAGGTAAAAATATGTCAAGGCGAGAAATCGTTATTTGTAACACGACACGGGACAAGTTTTGTGAGAGAAGGAATCAGATAATTAAGAGAAATTGACACATGTAATTTTAAAAATCGATGCTATATTTTTACGTTTCAATTGACAAAAGCTAAAAGACAGTTTAACCACAGTTAAAATTACCAGAGCTTAATATAAGAGTATTGAGACTAGTCTAACCTCGGCTTCGCCGAGTTTACCCTAGGGCTCCGCCGATAGTGTTTTATAATAGTTTATACGTACATCCAATCTGTCTACGCACAATTTAAAACCGAAGTGGTAATGCCAACAGTCTTGTCAGATACCCAAGTTCCCCCTTCTATCAAACGAATTAACTTTATGCATAAAACAAAAGCCAATCAACCTGTCATAAATTTCCACACTTGTGTCTAAAATTTCGTAACCAGACTTCTCATTTGATACCAAACACGACATAATTCTAGCACCTTTATACAAATATTTGTTGACACTTCTATGTTATAGCCCTACAGAAAAAAATTCACTTGATCCTAATCACGACATGGTTCTAACAACTTTATGTGAAAAACAAAAGACGGTCAAGTTGATGTCAATTTTTTTAAGAGTATTGAGATAATAGTACATTAAAAACAAGTTTCATAAGGCACTCTGTTTGGAAAACGGCGAGACTTACAAAGGACGAGTGAAACATGTATTTTATACTATTACCTTCCGTCACCTTTAGGTAAGGAAGGTATTGTCTTTGGTCAAAAAATTCAGTGGTGAGTTTTTAATGAATAAGCACGTTTTAGAGTCCCTGGAATAAGATTTTACTATTTTTACGATGATGTCTGTATGTATGTATGTATGAATGTATGTGTGTGTGTGTGTGTGTGTGTGTGTGTGTGTGTGTGTGTGTGTGTGTGTGTGTGTGTGTGTGTGTGTGTATGTATGACGATTTTTTCGGATCCAATAACTCAAATACTACAATTCAAAAAATTATAATTCTTTTGTAATCCTTTTCTTTACATCCATGTGAAGAGATGATTAGATTTGGTCATAATTGGTCAACCGGACGTACCCTCATTTTACGATTTTAACAGTTTTTCTTGAAATACACTGTTAAATATCATTTTTCCATATTTAATATTATTATAAATGTTAAAGAATATTTTATTCTCTATACGATTTGATTACATTTTATACTTTATATTCAATGGATATAGAGTTAAAAAATGATAAAGAAATTAAATTTCATAAAGCATCTAGCTATGCTCTAATCATGCAAACCGCTACTATATTAAGATAATGCTGATTGACAGATATCAGTGTCAAGTGCAATTGACATCTTTGTGTTATAATTTTACTGGAAATATAGAATCTCTTAGGTACATGAAACTTTCTGTATGGAATTTATACAAAATAGGTACATAGAACTAGAGGCCGAATATTATTCCATTGTTTACATGTACAAAAGTAGGTTGGTAACTAAGTAATAACTGTATCTATGCGGTAATATTATTACCATACTGATTTGTCAAGAACGGTCTACGAAATGAAAATAAAATAAAATGAAAATATAATGCTCTTCATTAGTACATACAGATAACCTTAGCGTATCATTCTAAATACGGTCTACTTTATTCTAAAGTAATAAACATGAGGAATAAAGCACCTAATTTGAATATTTGTCATATTGACATATGTCAAAATAATTGTTGTGTTAACCATAGGATTCTGAAAGTAGCATTAATGACAGAATTTCAAAAAATAATATTTATTAATATAGTCTTCATTTTCTGAAACCGATAAACTATTGAACATACCACGGATGTTATGAATCATAACAAGCCTTAGATGTCTTAAAATCCTCGCTCTACGAGCTCGTATTTCAAACCGACATATATATATATATATATATATATATATATATATATATATATATATATATATATATATATACAGGGTGTTATATTTTAATGGACCCAGCAAATATCTCGCTTATTTATTAAGTTGGCAATTTTTTCATATAACATGATTTATACAGGAACATGTAAGCTACTTGATGACGGATCTACATTCCTGATACCACTTCCGGTTTATGGGTAATTAATATCTACTTTGAAATTTCAAATGGAACATACTATATTTTTTTACAAATTTGAAAAGTACATTAAATTTGCTTTACAATCATGTAAAATAATCCATATGTTACATTATTAAAAATTAAAATGGCGGGCACTTTTTTATACACCTAATTGGAAAGAGAATAGTGAGCCATGACTGTGGCTTGTGTTCCTTATACTTATTTTCTGTATTATTACGGCAAAAAAATATTATTTCGTTTAATAATAATAGTTACAATTGTTTTATTTAATTGTTTTATTTCAAGCTACAGTCATGGCTCACTATTCTCTTTCCAATTAGGTGTATAAAAAGTGCCCGCCATTTTACTTTTTAATAATGTAATATATAGATTATTTTACATGATTGTAAAGCAAATATGATGTACTTTTCAAATTTGTAAAAAAATGTAGTATGTTCCATTTGAAATTTCAAAGTAGATATTAATTACTCATAAACCGGAAGTGGTATCAGGAATGTACATCCGTCATGAAGTAGCTTACATGTTGCTGTATAAATTATGTTATATGAAAGAAATTACCAACTTTATAAATAAGCGAGATATTTGCTGGGTCCATTAAAATATAACACCCTGTATATATATATATATATATATATATATATATATATATATATATATATATATATACCGGGTGTCTTAGGCCGACCGACACATGGGCGATTAACATGTAAAATTAGTTAATTGTGAATAGTATCTCCCCAGTGCAAGATATTAAGATGAAATTTTGCATGCTTATCCGGGGATACTATTTCTATGGATTTCAATTCAAATCAGTCAATTTACAAGTGTAATATTAGAATAAATTAAGAAAAATTGTAGAAGTACCATGAATGTTATTCATATCTTGAAAATAATAGTATCTAAGCAACAGCTCTGATAGAGTAGGGGTAACGTGCGCGCTTCACAATTTAGAGAGTCGGGTTCGAAACCAACCGACAGCAATATTTGTTTTTTAATTTTTTCTTTTCAAAATAATTTTTATTATTAATATGTTTTTAATCTTTTATTAATATTTAATTTAATAAAGTGGATACATTGTACGTAACAAGATTTATTTATTTAAAAAATATTTTATTATTTGCTTTATTGGTTTATTATAAATTAAATTTCTTCAAATTATTTTGAAAAGAAAAAATAAAAAAATAAATATTGCTGTCGGTTGGTTTCGAACCCGACTCTCTAAATTGTGAAGCGCGCACGTTACCCCTACTCTATCAGAGCTGTTGCTTAGATACTATTATTTTCAAGATATGAATAACATTCATGGTACTTCTACAATTTTTCTTAATTTATTCTAATATTACACTTGTAAATTGACTGATTTGAATTGAAATCCATAGAAATAGTATCCCCGGATAAGCATGCAAAATTTCATCTTAATATCTTGCACTGGGGAGATACTATTCACAATTAACTAATTTTACATGTTAATCGCCCATGTGTCGGTCGGCCTAAGACACCCGGTATATATATATATATATATATATATATATATATATATATATATATATATATATATATATATATATATATATATAATTTAATAATATTATCCTATAATACTGCAGCTAGTATATTATATTAAATTAATTTTTATGTATTGTTACAGATATTTACATCCCACGACATGGACGAACAATACTAGAGAAAATGGTGAGCAGTATTATATATTTAAATACTTTTTGTTGTCGATTATAAATTTCTCATTCAAAAGGGTACAAAATTTTGGAATATTTTAATTAAACCACAGATGTTATCAGGGAGTCAAGCTAGACTGAGCAAAGTTAATTCCTGGATGGGTTATCGACTTACTCTCTCATACTTCACAAAAAATTCACAAACATTCAAATTCATTCCACAAAGAAATACTCGTATGCTTGAAGTAATATATCCTGTATAATATACAAACTTTTGTATGTAAAATTATAGTCTTGATTTGAATACAAATACGCGTCTAACTTTCTGGCAATTGTGTAAAAATCCATTGACTGGAGAAACTACTTAACTCATTGAATAAGTTCTATTGAATTGTAATAGTTGGTACACTATAGCACGGCTGCATTGTTTAGACATAATATAGCGTTTGAGGCGAATACCACCGACCGACTACGAATTCTATGCCAATGCTAGAGCGCTCTCAATACACATTGTTTCGACGACAGAGAATTATAGAGGTGAGAATCGCTATTTATCAAATGAGGGAATGTGCAGGAATATCAGGAACGGAAGGAGTAAATATAGTATAGGTTTATTACTAGACAGTTTTTAAGTACATAGCGTTTATCCGAAAGATGTATTTGTTGCAATATATATCTGAATTCGGGCAATGCCAAATAAAATTGTTCAGAACTAGTTTTGAACTGAAAATTGCCAAAACCAAAAAACATCCACAACGTGTTTTGAATTTATCTAGACTTACATTACTTAAGCCTATGTTTACATGCACAAAAGTAGGCTATATAGTAACTAGGTAATAACTGAATCTGTACGGTAATATATTATTACCGTACTGACATGCCACAATACGTACAGATAATGTTAAATGTGTCGTCCTTAACACGGTTTGTTTTATTCTAAAATAATAAACGAGGAATAAACAATATAATTTGAATATTTGTCATATTGACATAACTCAACATAATGAGGTGTTGCACGTTTTTTTTTCTTTGCTTTAATCGAAAGATTAAGAAAAAATATTTTACCCCTATTTTTTATTTTTTTGTATTATTCTTTATTCATGAGAAAATTGTCTTTGAGATTATAATGTTTGAATTTCCGCTTCCCCTTTCGACTGATGACGTTCGAATCGAACTAACCAATGAGGGTGTGGCTTACATTTGCCACCGACGGAAATTAAACGAGTGACAGTCATGACAACTGTCAACTACTACTGATTTTTGTATTTGGAAATAATTAAACATGGTTGTAAAAAAGTGTTTTGTGCAGTGTGCCCAAATAGGACTGATAATAGGGAAAAATATTTCTAGTAGTGCCTCAAAACGAAGAAAGAAGAATGAAATGGTTGTCGCAAGTAAAGATAAAAACATAAAATCATAACTTCTTTGTTGTAAAGATCATTTTGATGTAAATATAAATAATTCCAAAAACTATAATTCTTTCGTATTCCTCTTCGTTACATCCATATGAAGAGATGATTAGATTTTGGTTATAATTGGTCAACCGGAAGTACCCTTATTTGAAGATTTTAATATTTTTTCTTGAAAAAACCATTTTAAGTATAATTTTTTCACATTTAATATTATATATATATATATATATATATATATATTGAAGAATATTTTATTCTCTATACAATTTTAATGCATTTTATACATCATATTAAATGGATATACATATATACCTTCCGTCAGTTCTATGTATTTTGTATAAATGTCATACAGAAAGTTTCTTGCAAAAGATTCTATTTCTTGTACATTACCTTAAGGCAGTTTTATGTATTTTATACAAATTACATAAAGAGAATTTCTTCCAAAAGATCGTATATTTCTAGTAAAATTATAATACAAACATACTGTCAACTGCACTTGACACTGACACCTTTCAATCAGAATATATGTTTAATTTCTTTATAATTTTTTAACTCTATAACCTACTGCAACACAACTATTATGATTTAAATTAATTTTTTAATTGATACTACCTTATTATTTACTATTTTATTATCTACATTGCTTCTCTATTATTAATTGTAAATTGGGTATCTTGACGTTTTCTATACATGTTGTATTGTGTCTAAAGTAAATAAACTATTATTATTATTATTATTATTATTATTATTATTATTATTATTATTATTATTATTATTATTATTTAATATGTAGTATAAAGTGCATTCAAATCTTATAGATTAAATTATTCTTTAATATTTATAATAGCGATCTTCAATTGTTTTATTCGCTTCCTGTCCAAATTCCGACTACCAATCCCAATGAAGACTTTCTGGACACGATCACCAGTATATTTATAATAACATTAAATGTGTAAAAATGATATTTAACATCGTTTTTTCAAGAAAAACAGTTAAAATCTTCAAATGAGGGCACTTCCGGTTTACCAATTATAACGAAAATCTAATCAGCTCTTCATATTAGCCAGCTATGCTATAACAGCTGCTATCTAAAGAAAATTCTGATTGAAAGGTGTCAGTGTCAAGTGCAGTTGGCAGTATGTTTGTGTTATAATTTTCCTGTATTTTGTAAAAAATACATACAACTGCCTTAAGGTAATGTACAAGCAATAGAATCTTTTGCAAGGAACTTTCTGTATGACATTTATACAAAATACATAGAACTGACGGAAGGTAATGTGCTGTCCACATCATATTTTTTTTAATAATAAACATCAACCAATTTAAGGGTTAAAGTAGATACATTGTTAATTGAAATACTTATAAATTATATTGTTCCATCATCCGGCAATTTATTGTTTCACAAATTACTTGATAGAAATTAGTCCAGTAGAGCTCGAGAAACTTGTTATAGAAGACCAGTTAATACAATAACTTAAACTCATTGCATTTCATCTTGTTCCTACACTTGCTTGCCACCACTTCAATTATGTTTAACATATGAAACACAAGACACATTTGCAAAGTTGTGCGTTCCCTCAGGACGCAAAACTCCTGCTGCTACAAGTGGAGCAGTCATTTAAATCGGGACGCCATAATTCCTTAATTGAATTTCTTTGTTGTTTAACAGCTAGCTAGGAAATTTAATTACAGCGCCCCTATACCTTCGCAGATGATTCGAAACATGTTTAGTTTGCGCTAAGCTCATGTCAAATTTGGATGCGATGATGCCGCGGGTTGTAAGAACGATAGGGTATTAATATAGATTCAAGGTCTTAAATTGGACTTAGAGGAAATTGAATGGTAAAGAAAATAAATATATCGTAGGTTAGTGGTTACTGCATGTTCCTATGTGCTTCAAAAAATTTGATAATAATGCAGGATGTTTTCTTTAAAACAATCAGTACTTTTTGGGCGAACTAATGATCATATAAGAGGCTAATTTATTAATAATAAATCGATAATTCTTTCGTTCTCAAATGGTAAATCAAGAATTTTTTAATGGTATCCTTTAAAATTTTTATATAAATTATATAAAGATTTTTTTCTGAATTTAATGATAAATATTATTTATCTGCCGAAAGGTGCATTCAGAAATGAAAATTAGGTTTATGGTTTTTATTTAGATTTAAGTAAGTCATTCATAAATGCAAGTTTAATTTAACTCTAATTTAGTTTTGATTGTACTAACATCTATGTAAATGCTTCAAAGACAAGATTAAAATATCGGTAGAGCAATACTTAATAGATACCCGTGCGCCGTGAAACTGTCATTCGTTTGGCATTATTGGTTATAATTAAATTTTGACAGTTCTTTGTTCTCCTCGCATTTGTTTAAAAAGCCGAATCCACCAAGTGAATATTAAATAAAGATGGGTGTATATATCTATACCGTTTCAGACTCGTTCTCATTGGTGAAGTTTGTGACGTCAAACTAAATCATAAACCTAAAGTTTGGAGCTTGCAATGTTTAGCTTTATGATTTGGATTTAGAGACACTAAATTCTGAAGTGTGAATGGAGTCATTACATAATATACGGCCGAAGTCTTTAAATCTAAAGTATAAACCATAAATCTAAACCTAATTTTCATTTGCGAATGTACCGTAATTCTCTAAGCAAAGTTGTTAAAATTAACAACCATTTTCAGTTGTTAATTTCAATGTCAGTTGCTAAGTTCAAAATTTCAATTCACTATTACATCAAGTTGCTAAAATTTAATAACTAGTCGTTACGACGAGATGTTAATCTAGCAACTGCATTTCTCTCGTTGTTAGTATTGAACAATCGTTGGTAAATGGTTTTTCTTGAAAATGTTGTGTTAGGTAAATAAACTTTTACAAGAAATAGAGGGACGACAGCAAAGGTAAACTATTTATAAACTAATATATACCTACATGCCCAATAATTATATACATTTTTAAACAATATTTTAGATTTATGCAAAGAAATTTCCGAGAGGCTAGTAATCCATTCCCGATCCTGATATCGGGAAAAAAATATTTACAGAAATATTCAAACTGAACAAGTGTCGTTTAATTCGTGAATTGGATGGTCTCACGCTTCAAGAATACTGAGGCAGTATATGCCCGAAGGTCTCATGTCACAAGATGAAGGGTTTACATTTATTCCAAACTTAAATATTTTAATTCCTAATATTGAACAAATTTTCATATTCTCTCCCGAAAAGATCTAAATTAAATTTTTTGAAATTTATTTTCATTTATCTTACATTTTTAAATTTAAACAGTGATTTCAACAATGTCAAATTTTTATTTTTTTATATAGAATCTGAAAATTAGTTTATTCAGATGTTGAAATTTTGTGAAACGTTGCGAGTATTTTTCTAATTTCAGTTAACAATACATGTGCAGGTATATTTTTACAAAATAAAGTTTATACAGGGTGTTCCAGAACTCGACAGACAAACTTATACCATATATTCTGGGGGTTATTACGATCAAAAAATGTTATACGACTTATCGGTGAATTCCTCTTTGTTCCGGAGATAGCGAAGGAATTTAAAAAAAATGATAAAAGAAAATTAATTCGACAATGGATAGCTAATTAACACAAAATTACAGAAATTGTTTAAAATGAGAACTGCCATTATCTGAACATACAGCTATCGTTCGAGTCATAGAATGTTGCCAGTTAATTACTGCCAATTCATTCTTTAGAGAATTAGTAGCTTCAACTATACGCGGTCAGTCAACTTTTCGTGTGTATCTCGAGATTTGAGGCAACCCCACAGAAAAAAAACTAAAGGCGACAAGTCAGGTGATCGTGCTGGCCAATATACAGGATCACCTCGTCCTATCCACCTTTACGAAACGCCGTCACTTGTCTCCGAAAATGTGGTTGTGCCCCGTTGTATGAGATATTCTACGAATACTGGTAGAAGGACTTTCTTCAACTGCATTTAAAACTACTTCAGCGTGCCCATCTCCATCTCGTGGGAAAAATCCTGTCTCTCACAAGCAACGAAAAACGTTTGAAAATGTTGTGTAGTGAGGAACAATGCGATCTGGGTATCGCTTGAGGTACTCCGTACCATATACGTAAACCATATCGGCATATTGTACAGTACTTAAATGTGGCTTAAATTAATAAGACAGCACAAAAATCATTGATTTGTCAAACATACGTTCATTCGTCAAGGCTAACTCAATTATTTTTTTTTTAATTCCTTCGATATCTCTGAAACAAAGAAGAATTCACCTATAGGTCATATAACATTTTTTGATCGGAATGACCCCCGGACTATATGGTATAAGTTTGTCGGTCCAGTCGCGGAACATCCTGTATATGTATTTTGGTCCAAGGAATCTATTTTGCATAAAATTAAAGTAGTACTTTTGCCCTTAAATGGGTAGATATTGTGACAAGGCGAGGGTAAGCACAATAACAGATAAATAACTTTTTATAAACTCTTCTAAATTATAGTTTCAATATTCATATTTTAACTCTGTTTATCTATTTAAGTCAAAATTCAGTTTAGAAATTCTTATCATATTATGATAGTCACGACATTTATTTGTTGATAATTAAGTCTAGAAATTATTGTGTATGCGTACGTGACTATGGATGCCCTTGCCTATGCACCCCATACCCCTAAGATAATCCTGTCCTGGAGATAGCGTTTTTGTTTTAAGATGGTCGGTATTAGTTAGCCATGGGATAAACATGGGAGAGTTTTAGTTTGGGGCGACGCTCGTCCTCTGGGTTACGGAATGTAACAGTTTAGTTGTGTATGTTAGGCTTAGTGTTAATTAATATAATAATAATGTAACCGTGTAAATAAAAGTATTAGTTAGTAAAACAACAAGTATTTGTTCATGTCCGTAGTGTTCATCAGTGTAAAGTGAAAAAAGTGTTAGTGTCTGTGTGTTCTTCCTTCTCAAGAATCCATCACACGAAGTCGTGGACGCCAGCCATCCGAGGCGTCCACCAGTCATCAAAGTGGTATCATCAGCCAGTTCCACCCCCCTCGTGTTACAATATTTACTACTCAAAAATGGGTAAAGATATATAAAACTCGACAATTTGATTCTGCGTATCTTTACATCCCGCTACCCTTTGTAAGGGAGGTATAGGGAACGTGCTAAAAATCGCATATATTGGAAAGAGCCCATTAGATTTTGGTGAAAATCGGATAACCGGAAATGGCACTTTAGCTCAAAATAGTTTTTCTTCAAAAATACCTTTAAATGTTATTTTTTTCGAGATTAATGTTATAAAAATTAAACATTATTAAATTTTCTATAGATTTGCATTAATACTTTTTCTACCTATATATTTTATGAATAAATTTATAAAATTATCTATAATTTAAATCCCAGAGCCTACGTTTTAAACAAACCGCAGTTATTCAAATGTCACTATCAAAGAACTAATCATTTCAAAATAATATTAGTAACGTTATAAAAAGAAAAAAGTTAATAGAACAATAGAAAATAAATTCAATATAGTTTCCAGCATAAGTAAATATGTAGGTATGTATTTCGATTAATAAAAATTAACATTCACAAAAATGTTTAAGCTAATCCTCATTTTTGGATTAGTGAATTCTATTCTATCCCGGGATTTAAAATTTAATCTTCATTTTATTATAGCTCCGGTTGCTCAATGGTTAGAGAAACGCCTCATGTCATGAGTGCCCTCGGAGCTCTGGGTTCGAATCCTATTAAGGCATGGATGTGTGTGAATGTGAACCCACTCTGTAATTGGGATTTAATCCTGTTGAGGGGTTTAAAAAAAGGTACTTACTTGGATTAGATTAGACTATATTTTAAGAAATAAACTGTCAGAATTAGAATAAAATGCGTTACCCAAAAATAAGGATTAACTTAATCTTTTTTGTGACTCGGGCTGTAAATGGCTGGAGGTATTGTGTTGGCCACACCAGATTTTTATGTAAGTAAACCTATTTTGAAAATTATTGCTATATTAATGCATGCTCTATAAATAAATAAGTATGTTCATATGTAAAATCATTTATAAATACAATAAAATAAACATCTATCAACAAAATTAATAATTAATATTAGCAGATGCTAGCCGTATAATTTAAATCGTTCATTTAAAATAAACAATATCAGAAATTTAAATACATATATACAAAGTTATTTTTTTTAAGACAGATAGCAGCACATGTAATTATTTAATTTTTTCCAGTGCAGGCCCCTTTTTTAAGGGGCTTGATTTTAATATGCATTTAAATGCTCATATAAACAATATTCCCTTAGCAAAAAAATTGTATCGACAGGTATGGAATGGAATCAGTTTGATGAGCCACGATCGAAAAATCAATAAAACCGATCATGCGCAATGGACTAAATACAATAAATATACATTTAATAATAAAATTAATAATAAAAGCCGGCTGGTAACTGTAGCAGACTTGTCTAAACTTACGTAAAAATCTCCTCCATTTGCATTGTTTTGTATATTATGTATAGCAAAACATGTGCGATGTGCCCGCGATTAGTATTAATTTCTAAGACTATTATTTGACCCAAAAAGGTGAAAAATGGGTGTGAAAACTGTAACATTTTGTAAATCATAGTGACATAATACGTTTCAGTGCGCGGATTGTATTTTATCGTGATTTTGTATCGATTTTATTGATTGTTTAGACTGAAAATCTTGAAGCTATGATCTGGTTGAACTTAACAACAAGGGACAATGGATTTGTGAAAACTGCCACACCTGAAAAAAGGTAAGAAGGTTTAATTGTTGCTTATTTGTACTCTAATTTGTTGGTGTCACGTGTTAAATATATATAGGGTGTTTCTTTTAAAGCAACCAATGCTTTTTATTTATTTATTTATTTATTTATTTATTTATTTGAAGTTTGGCTTCTTAACAGGAATAAATCCCAATAATAAAGAAGCTCTAGCATTATATACAAAAAAATTACAGAAAAAAATTCAATTATAGGAAATAAACAATAACAGTACCGTGATTATAAGATTTTTGTAAAAAATAAATAGTATAGTGATAGTAAATACATATATAAATACAAACATTTTAAGTTAAGAAAATCTAAGAAGGCGCTTAAACTGCGGTAAACTAGTACAGAACAGATCTGGCATATTGTTGCCGTTGTACAAGTGTGACAATCTTATAACAGGAGAATTTAGGATAGAGTTTGAGCGATAATGACAGTAAGTAAAAAAGCTATTTATTCTAGTACCGTAATTAGGTACTCTAAGGCGAAAAGACGATAGTAAAATTGGTGAATCGACGGTGTTATTAAAAAGTTTATGTAAAAATGTGGTCACTTAATTTTCTTCTGTTTTCTAACGATAGTAGTTTAGGCCTGTATGTTGGAAACTTCCGACTAATTTTTTTAAAGAATTTTCGTTGAATAGATTCAATGCGATTTATGTAAACAGCATAGCGTGGGTTCCAACATACAGATGCAAACTCCAATTGACTCCTAACGAGAGAATTATATAATTTAATTAAAGTGGAGGGATGTTTAAAATTAGAGCTTGCTCGAATTAAGAAACCTAACATTCTGTATGCATTTTGAATAATATTGCCAATGTGAATATCAAATATTAATTTAGTATCAAGTGTCACACCTAAATCCTTCACATTATCAGTTTTATTAATAACAATATTGTCTATTTTGTATTCGCACCTAAAAGCATTTCTATTTCTTGTGAATTTTATGTAAAAACATTTGTCAATGTTTAGCGTCAATTTCATTTTTTTCGTGTACGTTACCAAATTATTTATGTCTTGTTGGAAATGATGACAGTTGTCCAGTACTTAGCTGGTCATTTGTACATCCCACCAAAATGTTTTATGAACTCTAACGGCCAAAGCCAAAGACGAAAATATAAATTATATATAAAAGTAGTCGTGTTCAAACAATAGTCGAGATTAGACGTTAAACAAATAAAGAGTCATGTGTTGTAAATATTGTATATATTTCATTAAATTCATATAATAAAATCAATTAAATTTAACTCAACGTACAACATTTTTATTCCCGTATATGTACGGGTGGTCCTTCGAGATATATCCTTGGGGTTCATCATCAGGATCCCACAACAGTCATTGAGTGATTCGATAGTATGATATATTTTAAGATCATCCGCATATAATAGAAATTTTAAATTTAAAACATGTATATATATATATATATATATATATATATATATATATATATATATATCATTAATAAAAATATTGAAAGGGAGTGGCGAACTAATAGCTTTATAATAATCAGTGCCGGCTTAACGGGGGGGGGGGGCTTTTGGGGTTTATAGCCCCCGGCGGTAGATACGTAAATGGCGGTATACCAAGCACAGCACGTCATAAATTATTTTAAATAAAAAAAATATTTAAGGCAAATTTAAGAGCCAGGGGAAAAAGGATGAATGTCCATTTTCTAGCAATATGAGATGATTGGTATTTATAGATTGAAGGTGGGCGCTTTTAAATGGTATGTGTAAAGGAGGCAAAACGGTAACAATCCTAAGATACAGGCCAGAAATTGTAAGACAAGATCAAAAAAGGATGACGGTCCAAGCGTCAGGGTATAAAAAGATTAATGTTCGACAGCGCAAATTATAACTTGGTCAGCCGGTTTCTGTTCAGTACTCGTACTGTACAGAAATTTGTTAAGCTAAGAGCGGTGTCAGTGGCTATCTGATGAGATTCCGTAACTCAGTAATTAATTTTTAGCAACTGGTTAAAAATTTATCCAACGGGGCCAGTTGTAGAATACACAGTTAGTATGTACGGTTACGTAACATACAGTTAACATAACCACTGGTTAAAAAACACAATTAGTTGTACCATTTCTATTTTTATAAAGGTTACCTAGCAGTCTATCAATTAACACTGCATCAGTTTTTCCAAATTATATTATATAAAACGAAACATAAATTTTATTTTATTGCAATTTTGACATACACGTCAGTTTTCATAAAAATTAAAATTACAAAATGTCAAAAACTAAGCGTTAAGGCCCATTTAGAATAAAAAAAATTAGCGGTAGGGTAAGAATTAGTGGCATCGGTAGCGTAAGAAATTTATAGTGAAAATTATTTCCGTTCACAATGAAAAATTATTGAAATTATAGTTTCTAGGAATTTTTTTCATTATAAATTACTAGAGTGACAGTTATAGATGTCATTTTATTTTTGCACAAAAAGCAAATGACATAGATGATGACACATTAATTACACCTATCCACAAGCACTCCATTATTTGAGATAAGCGAAGAGATTAAGGGAATTTAAAATTATTTCAAAAAAAAAAAATGCGTCGGCACAAATTGCCTTTGAAATAAACGAAAATAGTAAGTTACGTGTTCACTTTTAATTGTGCAAAGTTTATTAATAAGTCTATTTGTTGGAATAGTGCAACGTCTGAGGCACACCACAAAATGATCCTTTTCTATTTCTATTGTTCATTTTATCTGATGAAATCAGATGTCAATAAAAGTCAAAACTGTCAAAAAAATTAAGCGGTAGCGTAGTGGCAACGTAGAAGTTTGGAGTTTGCAAACTCCTACCGCTGCCATTGCCACTGCGCTACTACTAATTTTCTTAATTTTTGGATGTGAACGAATACATTTGCTATAACGCATGCAATCTTTTACCCAGGCCACTACCACTGCCACTAATTCTACCGCTACGTTAATTTTTTTGTTGTGAATGATACTTAATAGAACACCTAATTTTATGCAAGATGATTGTTTAAAATTAGTGGATTTTGTTGCCCAGTATAAAGATATAATAGAGAATAAAAAAACTGATGCGATCACAACACAAGATAAGGTAAATAAATTATTATATAAAGTGCATGAAGTATTCTTGGTTATTGGATAAAAGAAGTAAGCAGAAATGCAGTGAATGTATGTAATATGTATGTAATACTAGGGAAGTCCCCAGCGCATATTAACATGTCGCCACATGCCAAAAATCTCAATGTCAATAGCAGTTGGTTCATGGGCGTAATACAAAAATTTCTATATACACTATTATTCACTAAAGATGACTATTCAAGGTCATTTGTTCGAAAAAAGAATACCCATCACTTTATAGCAGTAGCTTAGCAACATTTTGTATTAGAAAGAGAAAGATTATTTGATCTATGTCTATTAAATTTATGTGGTGTGACAGATATACGTAAATAGTGGCATTACTTTCTAACACACTAAATAATAATGACATATGTCGTAGAATTGCAGGTACCTAATTATCTACTACACTGCCATCTGTGCTAATATTTACCCAGTGGCGTTGACGTTTAAATCAAATTATTTAACAAGTTGCTAAAAATTAACCACTGAATTACACAATTAATAAAACCATCAAACAACGCAAAGAGTTTGAATGAGTGACTGATGTAGCAAAAAAGCTCCGACTGCAGTCATGAAACTGGTGAATATATTTCCTGCAAACATTTGAAATGTTCTATTAACCAACGTTTCAGAACCAATAACATTTCCTATGGTCCATAAAAAAGTAGACACTCGGTATGTAAGTTCATTTATTTAAAAAAAAAAAAAATAGTATAACAACATTACATATTGTAAATGTTTCAGAGTATACAAAACAAATAATAATACACTTCCAGTTAGCATCTGTTTCAATACTTGTGTCCCTGCGAAATTTAATTATTTCTGGTGGAAATTCGCGGGCAGAACGCAGTATTTCACTTAAAGCTTTAGAAGCGGGCAGGGTACACATATTTCTAAAACTAATTACAACATAGTGGCTGTATTGAGCAATAAATTCCAGTATCTTAACTGAAATCAGAACCACAGTTCTTTGCAATGTGAATTATTACCCTCAACTTACAAGGAGCCAGGCGTACATACTAGGGACGCTTTTTTCAATACTTTCTTAGTTTTGTTGCATTCTTTAATTTGCTAACGAGTCTGAAGTTGAGAAATAAATAACGTCAGGTTGTTTGAAAGTGTCAAACTATAGGGGAAAATAGGAGTCGACTTGCAATTTTATTGAAATATGGAATGAATTATTATAAACTGTTTTTATGCAGTTGTTTTTATAATATTCAGAAACGTGAACGATTCATTTATTTAAATGCCGAAGACTTTACCGGTATTTGAACTCAAGACCTTCCTTTGTCTACTAAATGAGCGACGAATGTGTGTGTATATATATATATATATATATATATATATATATATATATATATATATATATATATATATATATATATATATATATATATATATATATATATATATATATATATATATATATATATATATATATATATATATATATATATATATATATATATATATAGTAATGTAGGTGAATCGCATATATTAAAGTGTATCTTTTAAAAATCTTATATGGTCAACACAATACCTCCCGCCTTAGAATATTTTTTGTTGAGCCGGTTTCACATTTTAAAAAAATCGGATGTGGCCAGCACATTACCTTCCGTCAGTTCTATGTATTTTGTACAAATTTCATACAGAAAGTTCCTTGCTAAAGATGATATTTCTTGTACTTTACCTTCCGGCAGTTGCATGTATTTTATGCAAATTCCATACAAAAAATTTATAGCAAAAGATCCTATATCTCCAGTAAAATTATAAGACAAACACATTATGTCAATTTCACTTGACACTGACATCTTTCAATCAAAATTTTCTTTATAATTTTTTAACTCTATATCCATTTAATATTAAGTATAAAATGCAGTCAAATCGTATAGAGAATAAAATATTCTTTAATATTTATAATATCATTAAATGTGAAAAAATTATAATTGATATAGTTTTTTCAAGAAAAACTGTTAAAATCTTCAAATGAAGGTACTTCCGGTTGTTCAATTCTAACCAAAATCTAATCAGCTCTGCACATGGATGTAGGTAATGAAGAGAAATACAAAAGAATTATAATTTTTAGAATTGTAGTATGGAAGTTATCGTAGATGAAAATTTTGTTACATACACACACACACACACATACACACACATACACACACACACATACATACACAAATACACACACACACACCCATACACACACACACACACACACACACACACACACACACACACACACACACATATATATATATATATATATATATATATATATATATATATACATACACATATTCACACATACATACATACATACACACAGACATCATCGTGAAAATGTTAAAATCGGATTCTAGGGACCTTAAAACATGGTCATTTATCAAAATCTCGATATGCGATTTTTAGCACGATCCCTATACCTCCCTTACCAAGGGTAGCGGGAGGTAAATATATTATATATTCAAGGACTAAAGTACATATTCAATCCTGTGGGTGAAGTTTATTAAATAATCACCTAAGGGATTGAATGCACTTTAGTCCTGTGGTATATACGCTATTTTTCGCACTCCCGTATCAAATGGAACCATATTAGTGTAAAAGAAATTAATCTTACAATTTGACAATACAAATGTCAAAAATTTTGTTCAAATTTAAACTCAACGCCTGCTCAAAATGTAGTGCAGATACGAATAAATAAATCATAGTAACTATATGATGTTATGGAAACATCTAGTTTATTTTTACTTTAGTCTCCCAGGGATTTTTATTTTCATATTTAATCCCTCTGGGACTGAATTTGAACTTTAGTCCCTGAAATGAGTGATTAGAATCGCTCTTTAGTCTCGGGAGTGCAAAAAACTATTTTGAACTTCAAGTAAACTGCCACATCCGGTTATCTGATTTACACCAAAATCTAATGGCTTTGGTAAGTCAAATGAAATATTTGTTCTATGACATCTGTAAGAAAAAGTAATTTGCATATGAGATTTAATTTTTGAGATTGCTCGGTCTTTAAAGTTGAGCAAATATTTCTTCCGTAAGAAATATAAGGGGATCAAAATAATGTTCTCAGCATTATGAACTGAGTTTAAATTTGACGCCTCTGTTTGACCGTTTCTGGTCCATTTGTTCACTACTTGATTTATTATTATCCTGGTTTCGTATTTCCCAAAATGTTGAATTTATATTTCCTGAAGCACTCTTATTTTAGTCATCAATGTTTCCGTAAATTTTCTTTTTACACCGGCCTAAATTAGATTATATTCTTTTGAAATACCATCCTTTGTACTTCTTACTCTCCATATATATTGAAAAAATAAAGGCGTTACCAAAATATGTTCCATTTGATATTAAATTTGCCTGGGACTCTACGTGTAAGTTATTTAGTTGCCTTCAAAGGCTCAGTAATGAAGTTTTAACTTCACCTTGTGAAAAAACCGAGTTATTTTCTTTTCATTTTCGCAAGGAAGGTGCCTTGGCTTTGGTAAAAAATTCCATACATCTTGAGAGGCGATTATCTGCTTTCTCTGCATTAATAGTCCCGGAATTAAATGGTCTGCGTTTGACGGATGTTGTTTTAAAAATTTCTCGTAGGAATAAATTTTTATTGTGAAGAACACAGATGATTTTTAGCTTTTAAATAAATAATCTATACTACGTATTTTGACGCCAGAAGTAGATTGTTACAAAAATAAAATTATTATCAACAGAGGTATTGAATTCATACTAAAAATCGCATATCCAGATTTTAGAGAATAAGCACGTTTTAATGTCCGTATGTGTGTGTGGATGTGTGGAGGTTGGATCCACGATTTATCAAATACTATAAATATACAATTTTAACTACGGATTCCTCAATCTAACAATAATGGGAAGAGTTGATTAAGTTTTGGTAACAATTGAACAACCGGAAGTAGCAGTTACAAGAAAAAAATCATCTAAATATTATTTATCGAAAATTTATATAAATACTTATATTAAAGAACGTTAAATTCTTTATTCGATAAATATAAATTCATTACTATATCTTCTATAGATTTAGAGATAAATAAATGTATATAAAATAATTTGATGTAAAAAATCTCAGATCAAACTACTTCAAGGCAAGAATTTCAAATGTTTGTAATTGACACATAAATGTCACTGTCAAAAATATTTGTATATCAATGTCAAAAATATTTGTACATTATTATGAAGATTATGAAAAGAAAAAAGTCAACGTAAAAGAATATACGTAAAAAAGAATGTAAGAGGAATTTGCGAAAAATTGACGAATATAAAGAAAAAGAAAAGGAAAGTAGAAAAAGAAAATTTCAGGATATTGAATATAAAGGAAGTATGTGTTGTACATAATTTATATTAAAATATCCCATAGATTTTGGAAATATATGTGAGAATTATTTTGTAGTGAGACATGAATATATGTATTTGTATTTAAAAATATTTTTCGTTTTATGCGTACAACCAGGTAAAATATCTGGCGCACATCTGGCGAGAGGTTATGTGCTGGCCACATCAGATTTTTTTGTAATATAAAATGAATTTATTTAAAGATTTGTAATACTTAATAATTAACTGTTCCATACACAAAAATATTATGTACTTAAATTAAATAAAGATCGGATCATTTCACTATTGACAATATAATATAGGGGATGTTAAACAACAGTCCTTATTTAAGTTTGCATTAGAAATCAATACGAGCATGAATTTAGCTTAATTAAATGAAACCACGGTTGACTTGAAGCAAACAACGAAATCAAATTTTGTCTTGTGAAAACATTTACATTTCTAATGTAATTTGATACCATATAAACATCCGTTTTATTATTATTTTACTATCTATAGGACATAAATTCATTCATAAAATCATTGATGCTATATTCCATGTAAAATATGACCAAGATGTTTAAATTTTAATAATAAATCGTAACTATTGAGAATTACGATTGTTACATTAAAATCTCTTATTATACTTCGTACTTAACATATTAAAGGATGCAATCACCAACTGGGAGGAGTAGGTAAGCTATAGCTTCATATTGGAGTGACATTCCGGGCCTTAATCAGTCGAAGATATTCATTTCAACCTCGTCAACAAACACCAAGGAGCTATTAGCTCTCCGCAAAAAAAACCTTTCTTAAAGTATGTAGTGGTGCACGATGAGGCGAGAGTACTCTCGCATCTTATCTCGTCTCGTTGCATTATGCGAGACGAGAACGAGAGCGAGATTGCAATTTAAAACTCTAGGCGAGATCGATATAATAACTGCGAGAAGCGAGAAATCCCGCGAGATTCTCGCGAGAGTCTCGCAATAATAAGTATTTGTAACTTTATAGCTTCGATTCATAAATTCAATGAAAATACTCTGTAGAAGGAGTAAAGTCTACGCTAATTCGTGCATAAAACACGTATATGTGAAAATTATATGAATTCATTATATATTTTGAGTATCTCTGTAGTCGATTGGTATCGGTCCCAGAGCGAGGAAATTCAAAATTAAAACAAAATAGGTTTTGAATCCAATAGAACTAGTTTTCTCCAATATTTCAGCCCCTAATTCATCCCAATTAAAACCATGGTTAATAAAATTCTTGTCTCCTCTGAAAAGTAAAGGATGTTATATAAAGCGTCGATGGGAGTCAACACGAAGCGAAGCGGTGTGATTGGTTTACCGGGAGGTTCCCATTGTAGCGATTTTTTTTATGATTAAATCTTACTTAAATAGTGGCATATATTTAATGATAAAGTGTAAGTACTTTTAGTTACAAAAAAGAATTTTTTAATGTTTAATTAGTTCATAATTTTGTAACACGAGGGGGTCTTCTAAACTGATTGATGCTAATACTACTTTTTACTAAAAATACTTGCTCCAGCGATGATATACTTTACACTTACTGGTGATAAGGAGGAATTCGTGAGAAGGAAGAACGCACATATACACTTACACTTTGATGAACACTACGGATATGGACAAATACTTGTTATTTAATAACTAAATTTTATTAACAATTAAACTAAGCCTACTATGTCTAAGATGTTACATTCTGTAACCCAGCAGGCGGGCGTTTGCACGCGTCCCAAAACTAAAAAACACTACATGTCCAAAACAAGAAACATCTGCACGACTCGACGAACTAATCTCGACTCATAGAAACAAAGCGCTATCTTCAGGACAGGATTATGCCAGGGGTACAGGGCATAGGCTAGGGCATTCAATGTCACGCACATATACATAATAATTTCCAGACTTAATTATCAACAAATAAATGTCGTGACTATCATAAGGCGGCGGTCTCACTGGTAGAGTTGTGTCGTGTAGTGTAGTATCGAATCATGTCGTGTCATTTAAAAACTGAAGGTCCTGTCTCACTGGTCGAGTTGCATATATCATTTGATGTTGAGTATATCTAAATATATTAATCTAAATTAATTTCACTCTTGCTCCGCTCTTTCTCAATAACCTTTGTTGTTTCTATTTTCCCGACTACTTCTGTTTGTCAGTGTCAAATCAAATGAAATTTGAATCACATCAACTAAATTAAGAGGTTATGTACATTTACGCATGCGTCAAGGCATCGAGTAGAATCGAGCATCGAGTAAAAATCAAACCAACTTGAAAATCAAACAAGTCGACGGCACTCGATAGAAAACGATGGCCCAATGTGACACACGCTATTGGAATACACGCGTTGGAAATATACACGACAGTAAACGATTGATAGTTCTCGGTCAGTGAGACCGCCGCCTAATACGATAAGAATTTAAACTAAATTTTGACTTAAATAGATAATAGTACATTAAAACACAAGTATCATAAGGCAAGCTGTTAACGTACGAGTCCAAGTTTGGAAAACGAGCCGCCAGGCGAGTTTTACATAGGACGAGTGCGTCAACAGGCCTTATGATACATGTTTTTTATATTATTTTTTCTATTGAGGTAATTTTACAATTAGATTTTTTAAAAAAGGACTTGTCAAAAATATGAGTTGGTATCTTTTTTATCAGTTATGTTGGTAGCGCTTCCCGCTAAAAATTGAAATTTCACATTTTGACAGTTTGTGTATCTTGTGATTTTGTCTGATTGTTTACATTAAAACATTGTATCAAGCATTATACAATTATGAAAGAGGAAAACCAATACATACAATGAACTCGAAGGTTTATTAATGAACCATCCTGATTTGACATATCGGTAGTTCGTGTTGGTTATTATACTAAATAAAACTTGAATATAGGATTGAAGGACGTTACGTGGACCATCATGCCTTTTAATTGAGAAAACAACATATAAATAAAACTCTTTAAATAATGAAATACTTTAATGAACAATTTATTGATTTAAACTTTTACTTTCCACCATTTTGTCAACACTCACTCTACTCAGTTGCACAGATAACGGCAACAGCTGTTCTTACAATTTTTAATACAAAACATAATATGGCATATATTCGATAGTTCGCCATAACGTAGAACTGGAAATCATGTATTAAAACGTCAACTTTTCATATTTGTTTGCTAGTAGCAACCACAAATTGAGTAGACAGTGTCAACATTTTCAACTAACGCGCATCATACATTTCGTAACCTGCCTGGAATAACAATACATTCAATTCAAAATTGCATTACCATAAATTTAAATTGTAATAAATAAAACTTACCGTTTTAATTATTTTGACAAAGTAAACCTGAGCGCATTGTTTCTTGTTTCATAATTTTTTAGTTGAAATTTTATCTTCACAGATTCTTATTCTTTCTTAACTAACACAGCTATAGCTATAAATTTATTTTCTTTCTAGTCCTATCACCTAGAGAAAAGATAAAATTCCACAATTAGAAATAATATTTCAACACAAATAATTTACCATTTTGAGGTTATCTGTCAGTTATGAAAACATGACTACCACCTCTAGAACATGAAAGGCGCCAAAAACAGTACGTTTATAGATTTTCTAAACGTCGTGTTTTCAGTGATAAACAGTGCTTTTATAGAAACATAAGAACACCGAAATAGAAAAACAGAGTTAAAATATGGTTATTGAAACTAAAATTTAGAAAAATTTATAGTTATTTATCTGTCACAATTTGATGGTAAATTAGATATAAGATAAATTAAATTATTTACTAATTTATCACATTATCTGTTGACCGTAAATGAATAAACATTATTTTCGTATTGAAATAATTTGGTGACCAGAATTAACTGTTTCATCTGTTTGTTATAGTTACATACTTATACGACTGCAAATACGCTAGAATACACTATGATAGGTATATCAACTGGTAATTGCTATCTGAAATAGCATTTATGTAAGATTGGTATTGCTATAATAGTATAGCTGAAAACAATGTCTGTCAGTACTGCTTAGAGGACAAAGAGACTTGGAACAGTAACTGGCTTTATAACAACCTTGGACTTCCAGAAAGAGAGCCATTTTGCATACATCCTACAAAAGTAACTAGCGCTTAAATCCCTCAATCTAATAATAATATCATCTATATCTCTATGATATTGAAATTCACTCCCCTCATCTTTCAATTCTAATGAAGTTATCAACAAGTAATCAATTTCCATTCAGCACATGGTTGCCTAGCCCTCAGATTCACGTAGGCTATGACTGCACATCTCGAACATCTTGAACATCTTGAGTGGCTGGTTGGCAACGTCTTTGAAACTGAACGCCAATTATACGCAGACTGTTTGCGGTTTCATGTTTGATACATCGTCGCAGCCGCAAACACACGTAAATTAGATATGGAACTTGTGTATATACTGGTAGACGTGTGACGATATACGTGGTGAACCTGCGTAAATTTTGTGGCTAAACTTATGCGAACTCAAATATAATAAGTTAGAATGTGGTATTTCGCGCGCGATATAAAAGGGGAAACTAATAGTGGGATTCTGTGCGTGTCTATAAGATCTGTAATGTAGTCACTTACAGATTTTATTGAAAAAATGCTGTTCTAGCCTCTACAATCTGTAGTTATAGAGCAGGGATGGCGAACCTTTACGTATCAACGTGCCATTTTTCTAAAGAAATGTTTAATGAGGTCATAGACGTGCCATCAAATAATTTTGACTTTGTGATTATTGGGAAAATAATAATAATAAATACTATCAATTCAAAACTCTTTATTTACTACAAAAAATAAAAACATTTTGCAATTTTTCAATTATACGCGTAATTTAAATTAAAGTAAAATTAGTGTGACTTCTGTTGTTGCAGATTCGATGACAAATAATATATGTTAGGGTTGTAAGATGTTACTTTTGGCAGAATGCATACTGAACTGGAGCACAGACAAACAGCAAGTTTGCTGTTTTCTGTGACTGGAGTCATCTGTCAAACGGTTTCTAACCGAGTGTTTAATGTTATTCATCTCTGAAAATAATGACTCGCGGGCATAGGTTGATGAAAATATTGTTAAAATAGCATGAGCCAGGCTCTTCAAACAATTAAATGTGTCTGATAACGCATTCCATGTTTCCAAAATTTTGTTATTAGCATTTTCACTTATATTACTTGTCAATCTTTCTGTTTCAATTAATTCTACCTCTTTCCTTGTTTCAATAATTTTTTGAATCCATATTGAACTAGACTGGAAATCAATCAGCTGCATTTCAAATTCTTCAATTTCCAACCAATCGAATTGGGATAAATTCAGTTTATCAAATGACCCGCGCACCGCACCCGAACATTCCGTAGCGTAGGGATCACTCACGTTCGCTGGTTCGCTCGTCATATAATACCTACTTCACACTTTTTTTCGTAGTGCATCATAATGAATTTTGTGATCAGTGACGTGCCCAAAATATTGTGACGCGTGCCATTGGTTTGCCATCCCTGTTATAGAGCAACCTTCCTAGTTCTATTGTAGCATTGTAAGGCTGAGAAGAGTAGAGGTCGTAAAAGGATACGGTTGGTGTGTATGGAGGCAGGAGCATGAGAAGTTTCTGTTACAAAAAAAATCTGATTTGGAAACCACACGACTTCCTTGTACGTAAGACCACAGTATACACAACATATACAGTAGCGAAACTCTGTATCGGCACCTTTAAACTTTTGATACCAAACTGGGTGACCTTGACTGAAGCCGCCGCGTTTCTGTTGCGCGTACTGGCACCAATTCAAATGGTACCGCAAAGTATAATATCGTATTACCAGTTATACAATACAAATAAAAATACGAGTATTTTACATTGTTTTAGTATAACAGTATATTTAGTAACATGATGTCTTTTAACAAGTTATACACAAATGTTTGTCTGTGATATTATTATCGTTTAAGACTATTATATTCCCGTCTTCTGTCAGAATTATTGAAAACAATGCCATAGGCGGCGATATCAACAGGCAGACACAGATTAACATTTTTTGAGACTTATTATATGACCGTTCAATATATTTCATGTACAAATAAATAATATTATTGAATAATATAATTATGTGATAAAAGTTAAACTCTACGCCCATGTTCCTAATTAAAGGAACGCCATGTTCTTGCTGCGCTTATTGACGCATGCGCGCTGTGAGTTTCGCTACTGTATAATACTTTTTATATTGTGGTAAGACTAAGATGAAATACTCGTATAGGCCCAATAGGGGAACAGCTCAATTGAATTAAGAGAAATTAGTAAAAAAGTAGACAATTTCAAATATAATTTAAAAATAACATACATTTCAAGAATATTTTAGATCCACGAAGACAACAGTTATATAAAATCTTATATTCGTGACGTCTCATCTATATTTTAAAACTTCGGGGGACCATAACTCGCTTATTAATAGAAATTTTTCACCGGATATTCACCAATAGTCTTAGTTTTACTTATACATTCTGATGAAATTATATAAAAAAATCTGATGTGGCCAGCACATTACCTTCCGTCAGTTCTATGTATTTTGTACAAATTTCATACGGAAAGTTCCTTGCTAAATATTCTATTTCTTGTACATTACCTTCCGGCAGCTGCATGTATTTTATGCAAATTTCATACAGAAAATTTATGTCTTAAATTATTATTTTGTGACGTTTTCTATATACAGTGTAATGTATCTGCAGAAATAAAAGATTTATTATTATTATTTCTTGTACATTACCTTAAAGCAGTTGTATGTATTTTATACAAATTTCATACAGAAAGCAAGAGATCCTATATTTTCAATAAAATTATAAGACAAACACACTATGTCAATTTCACTTGACACTGACAACTTTCAATCAAAATTTTCTTAATATAGTAGTTGTTTTCATAGCTATAGCTACTTTATGAAATTTAATTTCTTTACAATTTATTAACTCTATATCCATTTAATATTAAGTATAAAATGCAGTCAAATCGTATAGAGAATAAAATATTCTTTAATATTTATAATAACATCAAATGTAAAAAAATTATATTTAACATAGTTTTTTCAAGAAAAACTGTTAAAATCTTCAAATGATGGTACTTCCGGTTGACCTATTTTAACCAAAATCTAATCAGCTCTTCATATGGATGTAACGAAGAAGTATACGAAAAAATTATAATTTTTGAAACTGTAGTATTAGAGTTATCGCAGACGAAAATTTTGTTACACACACACACACACACACACGCGCACACACACACACACACACACACACACACATCCACACACACACACACACACACACACACACACACACACACACTCACACACACACACACACACACACACACACACACACACACACACACACGCACACACATACAGACATCGTAAAAATAGTAAATTTGTATTCTAGGGACCTTAAAACGTGCTTATTGATTAAAAACTCATCATCGAATTTTTTGACCAAAGACAATACCTTCCTTACCTAAAGGTGACGGAAGGTAAAAATGGTGAAATCCCTTATTATAAAATTACACATATTTGACGTAATTTAACATAACATTATTTTTTAAACTTTTTTGTCCTAATCCATAGCAAGCTTTATTACAAAACCAAAAAGTATATAATTTTTAAATTTACATATCTCGCTTATACAAAGGGCTAATTTAATAACATTAGATGTGCTAGACGCAGAATTTAATTCTCTAAAACTATTATTTAAACCATTTATTTCTAAAATCAAAATAAAATCATTTTATTCAAGAAAAACAAAAGGTTATCAACATCCGTCTGAAGCTGATGGCAATTTGAAACTGAATCAATGACTTTAAATAATTTTAAATCATCAGCATATTCCAGTGATTCTGAATATCCCAAGCACACAGTAATATCATTTATGAATAAAACAAAAAGGAGTGGCCCTATAGACAAGGGCTATTTGTATCGTCGTCCTTGTAAGATTGGGAAGTCAATCAGTAACAGTTGCCAGTAAACTGTAAAATACCGGTTGTCAGTAGAAATAGAGCGCTTTGACGCACGTTGTATATAAATTATCGCTTTGTAGCAACTAAAATGATAAACGATTTACAGAAAAAAACAATGCTAGTCAATTAGTCACCCTTAATCAGTTTTTAATACTAACGACTTATGTTTTTAATAGTAATTCTTAACGTGCCAAGCATTATCTCACACCATTTAAAATCTGTTCTGTTAATATCTCTGTCTGAAACATTTCATAAATTCATTTGATGAAACTCATCAGAAGTTGGAGAATTCTTGACAAAATAGTGAAAAGATTAAAATCTTGCGTCAGGTAATGAAAGTGCGAAGCTTAGAGCTTCAAGTTGGAATCTACATCAAGCTCGAGCTTCGTCTCCCGGAAACTTTCAAGCTGTGAGAGTAGTTTAAACGATACCACGTCGAGATGTGATTGTACGCCCCCAGCCTCTTTTAATGAGAATTTCACACAAGAATTAATATTCTAAATGATGTAGGAAATGAGAAGATATGAAGATACTTTATACACGAGTTTTGATGGATGAATTTCGCGTAATTTCCGACCGAAGATATTTTTATATTTATATGAAATTGTATCATCAAGATTTCTGGATTTTTACCTCGTGCCAAATGCGGATTTGTAAAATTGATGTAACATAACACAAATCTTCCCCTACAGTACTACATGTCTTTAGAAGAAAAGATCAGACTCGAAGATGGATATACCGGGTGTTTATTTCAAGGTGCATATAGGAAATTAACATGGGAAATCAGTTTTTTGCAGGCTGTTGTCCCCAGTTTTAACTTAGAAAGATGTGCCACTCAGTTAACGTACCTAATTCTTTGAGTGTTTATCCTAGGTAAAAAAAAAGTAAGAGCCCTTTTTTGTAAAAAAATACGGGCTTTAATTTTGTATTCTTATAAAATTTTAATACGGGCTATTGTTTTTAAGAAAATAGTCAAAAACCCAAAAAAACTCATTTTTTGCACCTTTGATCCAAGATGGCGGCCCGTACAATATTGCATTTTTACCTCCCGCTACCCTTGGTAAGGAAGGTATTAGGGATTGTGCTAAAAATCGCATATCGAGATTTTGGTAAATGACCACGTTTTAAGGTCCCTAGAATCCAATTTTAACATTTTCACGATGATGTCTGTGTACACGTATGTATGTATGTGTGTGTGTGTGTGTGTGTGTGTGTGTGTGTGTGTGTGTGTGTGTGTGTGTGCGCGCGTGTGTGTGTGTGTTTGTGTGTGTGTGTGTGTGTGTGTGTGTGTGTGTGTGTGTTTGTGCGTGTATGTGTGTGTCTGTGTATGCGTGTGTGTGTCTGTGTATGTGTGTGTGTAGATCCCTTTCTCTAACTCAAATACTATCATTTTGGTGTATATCAGATAACCGGATATGGTGTGTATGACGATTTTTTCGTCCACGATAACTCTTATAAGAAACTTCCAAATATTTATATTTTTCGTATTTAAGCTTTCTGCATTCATATAAAGAGTTCATTAGATTTTGGATAAAAATGGATAACCGGAAGTGAATCTTTACTTGAAGCCCATAACAGTTTTTAATGAAAAACTATATTAAAATATAATCCAAAACTTTTCAATTTTAGTATTTAAGACTTTTATATCAAGGGGAACAACATATTACATTTTGGATACAATTTATGAACCGGAAGAGATACTTTATTTGAAGCTTTGAACAGATTTTTGTGAAAAATATATTATGATACATTCCAAAACTTGTCAAATTTAGTATTTAAAAGTCTTAAATATTAAATGAAATGAAAAATAAATTAATACAATTCAAATTTTTTTTCAAATTTGGTATATAAGACTTTTATATTAATGAGAACAACATACTAGATGTTTTCTAAAATTGACAAACGGGAAGTACTACTTTACAGGAAGCTATAAAACAGTTTTTCCTGAAAAAATAAATTAAAACATGATTCAATACTTCTTAAATTTGGTATTTAAAACTCGTGTATAATTTGAAACAACATTAAATTTTGACTATACCTATATGATAAACCGGAAGTGGTACTTAATTTGGAGCTCTTGACAGATATTCGAGGAAAACTGAATAAAATATAATCCAAAATTTGGTATTACAGACTTTTCTATTTATTGGAACAACAAATTAGATTTTGTTTACAAACGATCAACCGGAAGTGATACTTTGCTTAAAACTCATTGCTGTTTCAAACATGGAATTGGCGGGAGGACATGTATTGGCCACATCAGATTTCTTAAGTAGAATTAAATGATATAATCAAAAAATGTTACCTCTACCCATTATTGGGTGCTAATCAAAAACACATTTAAGTGACAAAATACGTGTATTTCAAGATATTCTTTAAAACCATGTTTTTATTTCTTATTCTTATTTTTCTTTTCAAATTAAATTCACTATTCTTCTCTCGAAAGAAACAACATTACAAAACAAAATCTTACAAAATCCCCACCACGCACATAAACAAAAGAATCCGAATCCTGCTGTCATAAATAATAATCCTTCCAGATTTGTATCTCCTGCCGTCTATTTATTTTCCTTAAACCAGATGTAATTAGAGGGGCAGGAGTCCTGCTCCTGTGCAGGAGAAAAAGCGTGTTCTTTGTTTGCAGGATCACAGAAGGCTGGTGTTATATGCAAATGAATGCAGTGCACGTTATTGGTATTTGTCATCATTACGTTGAGGTGAACGTACGCGGTAATTATGGCTATAAACGGGAAAGATAGCGGACGATAAGTAAACCAAATAGCGGAATGGTTGCCATGGTAATTTAAGGATCACTATTTCTTGATGGGAGTAGATTTTCGGCACAACAAGCAGTCGTGATCTTGCCAGCAAAAATTGCCGACAATTTCCTCGATTTGTTTCATTTACTAAGTTTATATGCAGTTTTCAAACCATTTTCAAAACGTTTTTAGTTTTGAAAAGGCCATGATACTGTGTCAATATCTAGCTAATAAACTTACCAGTTGACTTACTTCATAATTTTGAATGCATTTACTAGAACATATATTTTTATAATAATAAAATAAAAGTAATGTCTTTAACGTATGGTCCTGAACTTTTGAGAATATTTTCATATGTTTTGTATTTATACCAAATAACGTTTAATCAAATTGTCGCTGAAAACAAAATATCACAATTAACTTGTTTTCATTTTGACAGTTTAGTTTTTTCGATTTGATGCAGTAAAATGTCATATAAGCTAGATATTCATAATAGCTATTACCATCCGAGCTCGTAGAGCGAGGATTTAAGACATATAAGGCTTGTTAGGGTTAATAACATCCCTGGTTTGTTCAATAGTTTATCGGTTTCAGAAAATTAAGACATTATTGATAAATATGAATTTTTTAAATTCTTTCATTAATGCTACTTTCAGATTGCTATGGTTAACAGAACAAATATTTTGACATATATCAATATGACAAATATTCAAATAATGTGTTTTAATGTTTATTACTTTAGAATAAAGTAGACCGTACTTAAAACGATAGGCTTACGTTATATGTATGTATTAATGCAGAGCATTATATTTTCATTTTATTTTATTTTATTTTCATTTTGTAGACCGTTGTTGACAAGTCAGTATGGTAATAATATTACCATACAGATACAGTTATTACTTAGTTACCAGCCTACTTTTGTACATGTAAACAATGGAATAATATACTGAAACCGGTAAAGGAATTTACAATCTTGTTGGGCGAATGCCTATAAGTGTGATACTGTTGCAATTTATCGCTAGCGCAATATCTCTGTGGCAACAATTTATCTGACAATAAAATATTGTAAAAAAGATATAGCTTCTGTTATTGCCCAAAAGTGGTCGACCAAAAATTTTGCATCACATAAGAGAACAAAAATTAATTGCAGCCGTTAAAGACAAAGTTGGAGTGTCACAACGAACTGTAGCCAGAAGATTCGATGACTCGAAGACCACTGTTTTTAGAACACTTTCTCGAAATGACGTGGTGTTTTGAAAAAAAAGACAAGCACCAAAATATACTGTGGCCCAATTAAAAAGAATCACTAGATATTGTCGTGCGTTAAGGCGCATTCATTTTCTCAATAAACTTATTGTAATGGATAACGAGAAATATTTTACTCTGTCCCATTCAGAGATGAAAGGAAACGATGGTTTTTATACAAATGCCATGGAAAATACAACAAACAATGTTAAGTTCAAAGGTGAATCTAAATTTGAGGATAAAATTTCAGTATGGTGTGCCATTTCTGAAGCCGGATATATCTCGCAGCCGTACATTGGTCGTGTTCGAGGAGAAGCCTTAACTCCACAACTTTATATTCAAAAATGCCTCTTTAAATTGCTTCAATTTTTAAATACACATCACGCCAATGATGATGTAATGTTTTGGCCTGATCTAGCTTCATGCCATTACGCCAGAACAACTAGAGACTGGTATAACGAAACGTAGACTTTGTTCCGAAATTGGACAATGTTCCCAATATACCTCAAACTCGACCAATAGAAAAATTTTGGTCAATATTATCCAGAAAAGTGTACGACAAGGGATGGGAAACTGTAAATGAAGAACAATTACGACGTCGCATTTACCAAAAGATTCGAGAAATCGATCCAGATGTTGTCCAGAGGATGATGGGGCAAGTCAGAAGAAAATTAAGTGTCATTGAAGATAATGGTTCATTATCAATAATTTAAATGTTAAATATTAATTGTTATACTTATTGTTAATTTTTGTAATAATTAGTTTAAAAAGTAAAAGAGTTTTAAAAAAGTTCGTAGATTACCTTGATCGGCCTTCTTAAATAAAATTACTATACTTGTTTTTGCCATTGCTTCAATAACTTTTCTTTAACAATATCTATAAGGTTTTTATTTGATCGGCCACCTATAAAATTATAAAAAGATTTTGAGTATATGTAAGTCCTGAAGCAATAACCATGTATAATGAGGTGTGTCCTCTTCGTCGCCGTCATGTTACTCTATAATTGAATGTTCGATATCTGCAGGTAGTCGGTGTAATTTACGACGTACTTTGTTACTCGCAGCCAAATCTGTTTGCTACATCGTTGCGGTGCCCTGGCTATGAATACTTAATAAGATTATGTGCAATTCGGTTCTGCTTTAATGTACCTTCCCTATATTCTATTTCCCACACCTTAGATTTATACACTCGTCGTTCCAAAGCATTCATAAGTCAAAATATGCGAATACCGTCAGCAGTATACAATAAATAAATGACAGCAGGGCCGGCCCAAGCTACAGACAAGCCAGGCGAAATTATAAGTTTATAGACTCGTCCAGTGTGTAGCTTTAATCATAATGATGGAAATTCCAGTTGCAGCAAACTAATACAGGGTGGGGCAGAAAAACCTATCCGATTTCAAAACGTTATAAAATTAAAACCACTCAACTTGTCAAAAAATTTTTTTATTAACATATCGCAAATTTTATGCCATTTTTAAATTTAAGTTTTGAAAAGCACATCACTCAAATGTCGTCCTTGGGAGCGGATACACTGATTTAGGCGCTCGCGGTAGCTTTCCATGACTTTCACCGTCATTTCCACAGGAATTTCTTCAATTGCCCGAGCAATTTCCCTTCGTAAAGCAAGAAGGGTCCTTGGTCGATGCTGGTAAACCTTCGATTTGAGGTAACCCCAAAGGAAGAAGTCACATGGAGTGAGATCCGGTGAGCGCGGCGGCCAGCCAAGATCACCTCTCAGGGAAATGAGGCGACCGGGAAACAGTTCCCTGAGAATGTCCATTGATCGTCGCGATGTGTGGGCGGTTGCACCATCCTGTTGAAACCACACATTTTCCACGCCATTTTCTTCCATTTTGGGTCTAAGAAATTTTTCCAGCATGAAACAATAGCGCTCGCTGTTGACCGTTACGGTTTGCCCATTTTCTTCAAAAAAGTAAGGCCCCCAGACGCCTAGGCGGGAAAGAGCACACCACACAGTCACTTTTGGGCTATGGAGGGGTTCCTGATGGATTTCTCGAGGATTTTCGTCACTCCAATATCGAAAATTCTGCCTGTTAACGGCACCACAAAGGTGAAAATGGGCTTCGTCCGTGAAGAGCACAACATCGTCGTTTGGGAGTTCTCGGAGATCGCGACACAGGTTCGTACGGGTTTCAAAATCCCTTTCACTTAATTCCTGTGCAACAACCATTTTGTAGGGATGCATTTTGAGGTCCCGGTGCAAAATGCGCCGAATACTGCGGTTGGAAATCGCCAAAGCGAGCGAATGTTTTCGCGCCGAACGACGCGGGGAACGTTCAATCGCGGCTCTCACATTGGCCACGTTTTCAGGTCCTGTTGCTGTCCTGGGACGTCCAGGCGACTTCTTTTTCAATGCTGAACTCGTCTGTCTAAAATTTGACACCCACACTTTAATCGTAGCGTGATGTGGAACAGGATCATGACGCCCGAGTCCGAAATGAATTCGAAAAGCACGTTGTGTAGCAATTATCGAACCGCCGCATTCGATAAACCGCTCAATAACAAAAGCACGATGTTCACCAGACCAAGGCATGTTGACTACTGACAAATGGCATAAAACCGGCTTTCTAACGGTTTTTACCCCACTACTCTACCTGCTCCCTCTTCTGGGAAAAAGGGATTTGAAATCGGATAGGTTTTTCTGCCCCACCCTGTATTTTGGTTTTTGATATTTTTCTTGAAAACGGTGATCCGTATCAAAATTTTATACAAAACAAGATTTTTTTATTTTTTACCTAGGATGAACCGTTAAAGCTATTTTCATGATACCATACTGTTAATTGTGCTTTAACAGTACTGTATGCTCAACCGATATATGCATCAAAACAGCCACGGCCGTTATTTTTTATAACAGTACAATTATTAAAAATCATGTGTTCCAAAAAAAAAATCGCAGCGTCATGAATGTCATGAAGAGCTGTCACCTGTCAACATGCCATAGAAAATAGAATTTTAAGAATATATTTTATGTTATTATGAAAAATACTAAATGTCATACGGCTGATATACAAATAACAGACACGGTTGATTATAAAATCTTGGCTATCGCCTCGATTTTACAACATTCAACCTCATCTGTTATTTGCTATATAGCCTTATGACATATGACGTTAATAACTATTTCATAATACCAAACTGTTAAATGTGCTGTAACAGTACTGTATGCTCAACCGATATATGCATCAAAACAGCCACGGCCGTTATTTTTTATAACAGTACAATTATTAAAAATCATGTGTTCCAAAAAAAAAATCGCAGCTTCATGAAATTGTCATGAAGAGCTGTCACCTGTCAACATGCCATAGAAAATAGAATTTTAAGAATTTATTTTATGTTATTATGAAAAATACTGAATGTCACACGGCTGATATACAAATAACAGCCACGGTTGATTTTAAATCTTGGCTATCGCCTTGATTTTACAACATTCAACCTGATCTGTTATTTGCTACATATCAGCCTTATGACATATGACGTTAATAACTATAACATACCTAGGAATGTTATGTATATCATAATTTCCGCAGATGTCATTTTGAAATCCGAGCTCGTAGAGCGAGGATTTTAAGACATCTAAGGCTTGTTATAATTCATAACATCCGTGGTTTGTTCAATAGTTTATCGGTTTCAGAAAATGAAGACTATATTAATAAATATTATTTTTTGAAATTCTTTCGTTAATGCTACTTTCAGAAACATATGTCAATATGACAATTATTGTTCAAATTATGTGCTTTATTCCTCATGTTTATTATTTTAGAATAAGGTAAACCGTATTTATAAGGATACACTAACGTTATCCGTACGTATTAATGAAGAGCATTATACTTTCATTTTACTTTATTTTCATTTTGTAGACCGTTGTTGACTAGTCAGTATGGTAATAATATTACCATACAGATACAGTTATTACTTAGCTACCAGCCTACTTTTGTATATGTAAAAAATAGATTAATATTCTGAAACCGGTAAAAGAGTTAAATTAGATTTTCCGAATTGCAAAATAACGAAAAGTATTTATACCGAGACTTATACCTACACTGAGAAATATTTTTTCTTTCCTTATATAAGCGTTAGTCACGGAAGAGTTATTTTGAAAGTCCGTTTGTTTGCAACCCAAAATACTAATGACAACAGACCATGTTTAATTGTTTAATGTCAAAATGACAGTGACAGAACCGTCACTAGACAGGCAAAGCAATCGTGAATTAAATATTACATTTTTTTAAGAGAGGAAGCTAGACGCTAAAGTTGTAACAGTTTTTCTAAAATAAAATGATTTAGAGAATTAAATTCTGCGTGTAGCACATCAAGTATTATTAAATTAGCCCTTTGTATAAGCGGGATGTGTAAATTTAAAAAATATATACATTTTGCCTTCCGTCATCTTTGGTCAAAAAATTCGGTGATGAGTTTATAATCAATAAGCACGTTTTAGGGCCCCTAGAATACGTTTTTACTATTTTTACGATGTCTATATATATATATATATATATATATATATATATATATATATATATATATATATATATATATGTGTGTGTGTGTGTGTGTGTGTGTGTGTGTGTGTGTGTGTGTATGTGTGACAACTGCCCTGCGATAACTCTAATACTACAATTTCAAAAATTATAATTCTTTCGTATTTCTCTTCGTTACATCCATATGAAGAGCTGATTAGATTTTGGTTATAATTGGTCAACCGGGAGTACCCACATTTGAAGATTTTAATAGTTTTTCTTGGAAAAAAAATGTTAAGTATAATTTTTTCACATTTTTACGCGTTGACTGTATTTTATACTTCATATTAAATGGATATAGAGTTAAAAAATTATAAAGAAATTAAATTTCATAATTTAGCCAGCTATGCTACAACTATGGAAACAGCTGCTATATTAAGAAAATTATGATTGAAAGATGTCAGTGTCAAGTGCAATTGACATAGTATGTACAACTGCCGGAAGGTAATAGATAAGATATATAATCTTTTGCAAGGAACTTTCTGTATGAAATTTGTACAAAATACATAGAACTGACGGAAGGTCACATCAGATTTGTTTTTATTGGGACATGTTTATCTGAATGAGTTCCAAGGAAAACTCATTAGTATAATTAAAATGATATATATTCCTTCTATCCAGCACATGATAATAGAAACATTTCTATGAATTTGAATTGCGGGTGCTTATCTAGTTTAGTTTAGTTTATAGAGCAAACCAAATGTATGCATATACATGCATATTTACTTAAGGCTTTTAAATTAAATTCTCTACATATCTATGTAAAGTAGAAAATAAAGATTTCTATGCAAATACAGCAAATTAATTTTCCTCCACGTCAATATAAAGTGTAAATTCACGCACTTCAGTAATTACATACATACGGAGCACAAAAACATGAAGCAGGAATAAAGTTATTATATTTTTCTAATGTGGAGGTCGACAGACTTTACATGAGACTACAGTTTTTCTCAAATGTTTTCATTTAGTAGCGTTTTCCATTTATATTTGCAGTGTGCACTATACTTTATTTCACGTAAGAAAATAGTAATGTAGCCAACACAATACCTCCCGCCATTTACAGCCCGAGTCACAAAAAAGATTAAGTTTTTTGGATTAGCGAATTTTACTCTAATTTTGACAGTTTATTTCTTAAAATATAGTCTATTCCAAGTAACTACCTTTTTTAAACCCCTGAACAGGATTAAATCCCAATTACAGAGTGGGTTCACATTCACACACATCCATGCCTTAGTGGGATTCGAACCCAGAGACCCGAGGGCAGTCATGACATGAGGCGTTGCTCTAACCATTGAGCCACCGGAGCTATAATAAAATGAAGATTAAATTTTAAATACCGCGATAGAATAGAATTCACTAATTCAAAAATGAGGATTAGCTTAAACATTTTTGAGAATCGTTAATTTTTATTAATTTAAATACATACCTACATATTTACTTATGCTGGAAACTGTATTGAATTCCTTTTCTATTATTCTATTTACTTTTTCCTTTTTAAAACGTTACTAATATTATTTTGAAATGATTAGTTCTATGATAGTGATATTTATCTGTCAGTTACATACATTTGAATAACTGCGTTTTGTTTGTTTAAAGCATAGGCTCTGGGATTTAAGTTATAGATAATTTTATAAATTTATCCATAAAATATATAGAAAAAGTATTAATGCAAATCTATAGAAAATTTAATAATCTTTAAAGGTATTTTTTGAAGAAAAACTATTTTGAGCTTCTTGTAAAGTGCCATTTCCGGTTATCCGATTTTCACCAACATCTAATAGGCTCTTTCTAATACAGAAAAAGTTCGAAATACAAGATTTCAAAATTTTCTGAATGATAGTATTTGAGTTAGAGTGGAGGATCCACACACACATACACACAGACATCATCGTGAAAATGTTAAAATTAGATTCTAGGGACGTCAAAACGTGGTCAGTTGCCAAAATCTCGATTTGCGATTTTTAGCACGATACCTATACCTCCTTTATCAAGGGGTAGCGGGAGGTAAAAAGTAAATAGAACAATAGAAAAGGAATTTAATACAGTTTCCAGCATAAGTAAATATGTAGGTATGTAGGTAGATTAATAAAAATTAACGATTGACAAAAATGTTTAACCTAATCCTCATTTTTGGATTAGTGAATTTTATTCTATCCCGGTATTCAAAATTTAATCTTCATTTTATTGTAGCTCCTGTGGCTCAATGGTTAGAGCAACACCTCCATGTCGGGGCTCTTGGTTCGAATCCCACTAAGGCATGGATATGTGAATGTGAACCCACTCTGTAATTTAGATTTAATCCTGTTGAGGGGTTTTAAAAAAAGGTGGTTACTTGGATTAGATTAGACTATATTTTAAGAAATAAACTGTCAAAATTAGAGTAAAATTCGCTAATCCAAAAATAAGGATTAACTTAATCTTTTTTGTGACCCGGGCCGTAAATGGCGGGTGGTATTGTGTGGCCACACCAGATTTTTGTTTTAGAGTAATTGCTTGTTAATATTTCAGAAATGTAACATAGAATCTGCACAATTATTAGAATTCCTCTTAGTGCTCCATACAGACGCATCCCATATATTAAGTTACCTAGTAACAGAAATTAGAACCCCGTTTTGTTTTCCATCCCTTCTGAAAGCCTTACAAGTGTTAATTTCCTGCAACTCTTCTATGCAAATACGCTGAAATAATTCAAACAGTGCTACATGTTGATTGCATAGCATTTAATATTCCACATTCCACCAATGGCAGGCCATTCTTCAAAATAATCCCTGTAATTGAAATGTCTCAAGTTGTCTGGTTGGTTGAACCCCGGTCTCCTGAAGCTGTTTTGTTTCGCGTTGCTACTGCTGGGTTGCTGCCCACTTCACAGAACAAGGCTGCGCTTTTGGTTCGAGTGTTTGTCTGCCATGCAGTTTTCAAGATTGTTTATTTAGTATGTACGTTTGGTTCACACTTTAAAGGATATTATACACTATGTACCGGCTGGTCTATCGGTCTGCATTTTTTTACTCGATTATTTTAAACATTACCTAATTTTTTCAAACAAACTTCTTCGCACAGTGATATACAACATTATATTTTTAAATAGAACACCTATATATTTTTACAAATTTGAAAAGTACATGAAATTTACAATCCAATAAAAACAATTAATATGTTATATTATTAAAAAATACAATGGTGAATGATTTAAATATTATACTTTTATTAGATACAGAATGCTCTGCGATACTATTTTTTGAATTATTTATTTATTTATTTAAACAATCCAACAGAACTTAAAAGTTCCAATTACGGGATGATTATACAAACAATTAAGTACATAAAAGCCCTGCAAAAAGTACACACATTGTAAATAATAAAAATAACTAAGAGAAAATTGAAATTTTAACTGTTATAATAGTAAAACTGAAAAATAATAATTAAAAGTTAGATATCTATAGAACTAAAGTAATTTATCAATTCTCGTTTGAATACATTGAATGAATCAGCGAATACATCTATCTTACAAGGGATTTCATTAAAAATATTGCACATTTGCCAGATTGGAGATTTCATTTCATAATTTGTCCTAACTTTACTACAATTGAAAGTTGATTTGTTTCTCGCTGATATACGAGGAATGTTTAGCGCAAGATGGCCTAGGATACAACTGTCATTAATAACATTGTTAATGATTTTGTACAGAAATAAACAAGACTGTGTTTTTCGGCGACTGTACAGAGAAATAATATTGGCGTCAGATAAAAGTTCGTTATATGTAATATCAAAACTGGGATAGTGCTTATATTTTTTATATAAACAATATTTAACGAATCGTTTCTGAACAGATTCCAGTTGACTGATATGTTTGTTGTAAATTGCTACTGCATTCAATTATTAGAAAAATACTTGGAACGACTCGTCAATTTACGGGGTTGTAAAAATGCTAAAAAAATATGCGATTTCGAGAAAAAGTTATTAAGAAATATTGTTGCTCTCGACAAGTTATATTACTGCTCAAATTTAATGCACTTATTTTATTTACACTCTGTATATATATATATATATATATATATATATATATATATATATATATATATATATATATATATATATATATATATAAAGTCCGTTTCCATGACTTTTCTCTTATGTATAACACGACAACTCTTTAGAAATATATAAAAGGTCCTTTGATAATATTTTCGTACTATAACGAACTTATATTTTATCCGATCGCTTGATCTACCCAAGAGAAAAGAGAATCTCGTATGATTTTAAACTTTCGGGTTTCTATACATTTCTATAGAATTCCGAATACGCCTATTCATTTAAATTGAACTAATTTGTGCACAGAATTCGTCAAAGGGCTTTCTGGCATTTATTCTTGTGTGAACGTATGTGTTATGTGTTTCACCTTCACCAATGAAAGCTTTTGATCCTTTGAAGGACATAGAAATGAAAAGGAATACATATATTGAACAGGAAAATCCTAATTTCTGTAGGATAGGAATTCTTCATGTTTTTGTGATAATTGGATTTGTGTTTGAGGGATGAAATATGTAACAATTTGAATTCACATTTTATCTGTCTTTTCGTACCTATTACTATGTTGTTATAAATCGTGTGTCCTACTAGATATTTAGGCTACAAAATACCCATAGGCATTACTAGGAACGGGGGGCTAGGGGGGTCCCGGCTCTCCCCAGGATGGTCATGGCATCTCCTAATCATTTCCCATTGCTTTTATTCAAGCGAAATTTTTGCTTGTACTACTCTTACACAGTCGTTTTTTCCATCGCCTCATTTTCGTATGCTATCTTTAACATCTAAAACGTCTCGGTAATTTCCGCAGAATTGCGGTTGGAACGCTGCTCGAAAGACGGCATTTCAAAATCCGACGAAAAAGAAAAATCTGAGGTGGCCAGCATATTACTTTCCGTCAGTTATATGAGGCATTTACGAAAATTCTATTGGCGAACTGTTACCGGTAAACAGCTGTTTATCAGGTTACAGCTACCGGAATCAATATTTTAAGAACGCAAGTGGAAAACAGGAGTAGATCCATAACTTATAAAAAAAATGAAAATTTGTAACAGGTTAGAAATTTAATGTAGTTAACAAACTGAACAGAGTCCTACTTTGAACACAATTTTAACGAGCGCGCTTCGCTTTGCATCACTTCCTTTTTTGAGATTAGATTCTTCATGAATCCGGTAGATGAATCTGGTATTGTACAATTTTCGAACACGGTAACTTTTTACAACTTGTGTTTTCGAACACAATCGGTAGATGCGGTATCTACCGGTAGAATTTTCATAAATGCCTATGTATTTTCTATAAAATCCATACAGAAAGTTCCTTGTAAAAGATTCTAAATTTCTTCTTTCGACAGTTGTATGTATTTTATACAAATTCCATACAAAAAGTTTCGAGCAAAAATATACTATATATTTCGAGTAAAATTATAACACAAATATACTACGAATAATTACGTAGGCTTCCACAGTCTGAGTCTTGAAAAATATTCGTTTTCCGGGAATGGACTGTGTCATATTTTGAATCAGAGCTCTGACTCCATTCCCGGAAAACGAATATTTCTATACTACGAATATGTCAATTGACACTAACAGCTTTAAATCAGAATGTTCTTAATACAGTAGCTGTTTCTATCATAGCTAGCTAATTTATGAAATTGAATTTCTTTATATTTTTTTAACTCTATATCCATTTAATATGAAATATAAAATGCAGTCAAATCGTATATGGAGAATACTATGTTCTTTAATATTTATAATAACATTAAATTTGAAAAAGTGATATTTACCATAGTTTTTTCAAGAAAAACCGTTAAAATCTTCAAATGAGGGTATTTCCGGTTAACCAAGTACAACCAGAATCTAATCAGCTCTTCATATGGATGCAACGAAGAGGAATACGAAAGAATTATAATTTTTGGAATTGTAGTTTTAGAGTTATCGTACACGAAAATTTTGTTACGGACACACACACACACACACACACACACACACACACACACATACATACATACATACACACACACGCACACGCACGCACACATACGCACATCCACACATACACACATCCACACATATACACACACATCCACACATATACATACACATACACACATACACACACACATACACACACACATACACACACACATACACACACACATACACACACACACATACACACACATACACACACACATACACACACACACACATACACACACACATACACACACACATACACACACATACACACACATACACACACATATACACACACATACACAACGCGCGCGCGCGCACACACACACACACACACACACACACACACACACACACACACACACACACACACACACACACACACACACACACACACACACACACACACACACACACACACACACACACATGTCGACATCATCGTAAAAATAGTAAAATCATATTCTAGGGACCTTAAAACGTGCTTATTCATTAAAACTCACTACCGAAATTTTTGACCAAAGACAATACCTTCCTTACCTAGAGGTGACGGATGGTAAAAACGCAGTGTAAGAAACAATCTGCAGCTTTCGCAGACAGCAGACACCATATCTAGTAGTGCCTGCAAACCCAAGAAAAAGAAATTTCCCTGCAATGATTCCGGGTACTTTTTACGCTACCTCATTTATGCTTCATTTGAATACTTAAACGCTTAAACAGTTCTTTTCAAATAAAAATTTCCCTGTTGGAAATTTCAATATAATTTCCTTGCATGAACCGATACAATATCGGGCCCAATTAAACTCAGATCACTTGTGTTCTATATAAACGAAATCATCTGGAAGAATCCTTTATATTAAACATTCATTTATCCTATAAAACAAATGGGGAAAAGCACGCAAGCGTTGCTATCCAACGAAAAAAGGCAAAAATAAATAAATACGGCGTTGTTTCATGCTTCATATAACTCGTATTTTTAACAAACAAATTCAATAGCAGTAATTCCGCGTTAGATACATTCATTTACAATTGTTTCGTATAAAAAAGATACAGTATAATCAAACACATGTATCGATTGTTTCAAATTGTAGTACTCGTAGATTAACTTGAAAATAGGTAAAGAAACACTTAATATTTTTACCTCCCGTCATACCGTAGCTAAGGGAGGTAATGTAATCGTGCCAAAAATTCCATGGTGAGTTTTCAGTAAATAAGCACGAATTAGGATCCCCACAACACGTTTTTACTATTTTTACGATGATGTCTGTGTATCTGTGTGTGTGACGATTTTTTTTTGTCCACGATAACTCTTATAACAAACTTCCAAATATATCTATTTTCCGTATTTAAGCTTTCTGCATTCATGTAACGAGTTGATTAGATTTTGGGTAAAATTGGATAAATGAAAGTGATACTTTACATGAAACCCATAACAGTTTTTAATGAAAAACTATATTAAAATATAATCCAAAACTTTTCAAATTTAGTAGTCTAAGACTCTTATATCATGGGAAACAACATATTAGATTTTGGCTAAAATTAATCAACCAGAAGTGATACTTTACTTGAAGCTCTGAACAGATTCTCGTGAAAAATATATTATGATATACTTCAAAACTTGTCAAATTTAGTATTTACGACTTTTGTATGTAGGGGAATAACATATTATATTTTTGATACAATTGATAAAGCGGAAGTGATACTTTATTTGAAGCTCTGAACAGATTTTCGTAAAATATATACATATTGATACAATTCAAAACTTTTCATATTTGGTATTTAAGACTTTTATATTAATGAGAACGACATATTAGATGTTTTCCAAAATTAATAAACCGGAAGTACTACTTTACAGGAATCTATAAACATAGTTTTTTCAAGAAAAACTGTTAAAATCTTCAAATTAGGGGATTTCCGTTTGTCCAGTTGAAACCAAAACCTAATCAGCTCTTCATATGGATGTAACGAAGAAGAATATGAAAGAATTATAATTTTTGAAATTGTAGTATTAGAGTTATCGCAGATGAAAGTTTTGTTACACACACATATATACATACATACACACACATACATACATACACACATCAATACACACACATGCAAACATCATCGTAAAAATAGTAAAATGGTATTCGAGGGACCCTAAAACGTGCTTATTGATTAAAAACTCATCATCGAATTTTTTGACCAAAGACAATACCTTCCTCACCTAAAGGTGACGGAAGGTAAAAAGCACACTACCTTCCGTTAGGTCTATGTATTTTGTACAAATTCCATACAGAAAGCTTCTTGCAAAAGATTCTATATTATAGATACATTATATTTCCAGCAAAATTATATAACAAACATATGTTAAAATGGACATATTCATACATACAGACATCATCGTGAAAATAGTAAAATCGTATTCTAAGGATCCTAAAACGTGTTTATTCATTAAAAACTCATTATCGAATTTTTTGACTAAAGACAATACCTTCCTTTGACGGAAGGTAAAAACGCCTTGTGCCAGTATTTTATTTTTCACATATTTGTTGTTACGTTTGATAATAAACTTGATTAGTTGACATATTTTTCAATTTTGGATTTATTGTAACATATATTTTTATAATAAAATAACACTAGCTTTGTACTCTTATAACAACTAAGTGAACGACACTACTGAATTTGACAGATTGGGAGAAGCTAAAATCTTAACTCATCAAATTTTAAATAAATTAAGCTGTACCAGTAAGGGGCTGTCCTTAAATTACGTAACGCTTCAAGAGTGGAGTGGGGGTCAAGAGTAGCGTAACGCAGCGTTACGAGGGGGTGGGGGAGGGTTAATGTGTGCGTTACGTAACGATAAAATATAAAAAATATTGCTAAACTTGCTTTAATAGTTTTGAAACATTCAAATTTCGCGGTGCTAATTCGTATGCAGGCAGTCGTTTGTTTTCAATAACAGTCAACATTCAAATTCGGGCCAGTGGTCTTTCATTCGTGCAATGCAATTCATATTAAAACATGAATTCAAATAGTGTTGATAAGGAAAAACTTTTCAATAGTTTGTTAAAAGCATATGGAAATGCATATGCTTTTAATTTCTGTGCTGTTATTTTTTCATCTTTATGTACATTAATTTAATTGGTTTCTGTTTCAAATTTTAACTGAATATTAAGGAGGCCATATACTTTTATATACAGTAAAAAAATTGGGGTGACAAGCCGTAGGGCAAGAGTAGTACATTATTTTTCATCTTTATGTACATTAATTTAAATAGTTTCTGTTCTGTTCTGTTATTTTTCATCTTTATGTACATTAATTTAAATAGTTTCTGTTTCAAATTTTAACTGAATATTAAGGAGGCCATATACTTTTATATCCAGTAAAAAATGGGGGGGGGGGGGTCAAGTACTGCGTTACGTAATATATGGGGGGGTTCATGTTTGCGTTACGGGTGCGTTACAAAGGGGGGAGGGGTATCAAAAATTTCCTAATTTTGCGTTACGTAATTTAAGGACAACCCCTAAATACGAAGTTACTGCAACAATACATTAACAGAGTTATTATCCTGTATAAATAATGTCTCTAACATAAATTGATTTTGTAATGTAATGGCTTTTAACCACGTATTTCATTTGGTCCACGAAATTCTATAAAACATTATGAAAAATATGGTCCATTATATTAATAGCAACTTATTTTTAGTTTAATAGGTCCCGATTGTCACATTTCTCGTTCATCAATTGTTTAATGGAGTAAAAATAGATTGTGGTCAGAATGAATTGATCGTCGCTCTTTTATTATGTCCACTATATAAATTGCCTCTATATAGAACACTTTAATAATTTTATCGTAGAGTTAATCATGGTCGAAAATTTTGTACAGAATGTGCAATTAATTTTTTTCGCTCCCGATATCGTAAGTAGACTATTAGGACGTTTTTTGTAAAGACTTACGTTCATTTATTGTTTTTCATATATTTTCTACAGAAATGCAATACTTTACAAAAGTTCCTGGATATTGGTTAAACGTTCACTTTTAACAATTTACCATACCCAGATTTTTTTTTTTTTTTATATTCAATGACTTAATTCTACAATTTATTCAGTCTTTCGATACTTAATTGAATATAATTATATATTAATTTTATTTTAAATAAAACTGTATAGTGTTTATATAACACCTTCAACCACCAATTTAGTATATACAAAATAATTGTACAGATAGGATGTGTCTTCGTGTATAGTATCAATTTCATATTTTTTTTTAATTTTGAAACCCAATAATGGTTAATGTAGTTCACTAGGATTAAGTTGGTATTTAGTTCATTCACATACCAAAAAGAAATTTTTCGGTATGTATAAATTCTCAAATTTTGATATTTCAAAATAAACATAATACAACATATATATATATATATATATATATATATATATATATATATATATATATATATATATATATATATATATATATATACAGGGTGTTAATTAAAAAGCGGGCCATAGGCGTTTAACATGGGAAATCAGTTTTTCCTTGCGCAAAAGTTCCCAATTAATTTTAGACAAAAGTGTTTCAAATAAAACTTGTAGATAATTAAATTATACACGAGCATCACTAAACAGATTTTATTTTGCATGTTTAGTATCCTGTAAAATCCAAATTGAAATTCTATAAATATTGCTCATTTGTAGTGATAGCCATGGAATTTAAACAAAATTACAAAGAAATGCATATCGTGCGAACTGTCAGAAATTCGATTTTCAAATAAAAATTATTGATAATTATATTCTATCGTAACTCCTTAAAAATATTTTGTTTTTATAATCTACATCTAAATTATTGCTTAGATTTTATTTATTTTTATTTTATAACTTGCAAAATCGAAATCCTGACAATTCAAACGATATGCATTTTTTTGTAATTTTTTTTTAATTTCATGGCTATCACTACAAATGAGTAATATTTATAAAATTTCAAATTGGATTTTACAGGTTATTAAACATGCGAAACAGAATATGTTTAGTGATGCTGGTGTATAATTTAATTCTCTACAACATTTATTTGAAACATTTTTGTTTAAAATTAAATGGGAAGTTTTGCGCAAGGAAAAACTGATTTCCCATGTTAAACGCCTATGGCCCGCTTTTTAATTAACACCCTGTATGTATATATATATATATATATATATATATATATATATATATATATATATATATATATATATGAAACTTAAAAGTTGCTATCAATTTCTCCAAAACCGAAAGTAATAATTTTGATCTACTGCCGAAATTTTATAGAGTAGTTAACATAAATTATAGAATGCTATCTCCTCTATAAAATTTCGGAAGTAGATCAGCATTATTACTTTCGGTTTTGGGGAAATTGATAGCAACTTTTAAGTTTTATATGGAACACCCTATATATATATATATATATATATATATATATATATATATATATATATATATATATATATATATTTACAAACTTAAAAAGTACATGAAATTTGCTATCCGACTGTATAAATACAATCATATGTTATATTGTACTATAATTTATGTTATATAGTTGAAACCGCTAAAAGTAATAAGTAAGAATTTGAAAAGATGTGTTCTCTGACAGTAACATTTATCTGTAAGTTATATACATTTGAGATATGAACTGTGTAACCAAGGACTTGTGTTTGTTTAAAGTGTAGGCTCCAGGTTTTAAATTATAGCTAATTTTATAAATTTATCCATAAACTATACAAAAAAAAGTATTAATGCATACCTGTAGAAAATTTAATAACCTTTAATTTTTGTAATCACATAAATTTTGAAAAATTAACATTTAAAGGAATTTTTCGAAGAAAAATTATTTTGAGCTTCGAGTAAAGTGCCATTTCCGATTATCTGATTTACACCAAAATCTAGTGAGTTTTTCCTATATTAGAATAAGAGAGAAATGCAAGGTTTCAAAATTTTCTGAATAATAGTATTTGAGTTAGAGCGGAGGATCCACACATACATACACATACATACATACATACGCATACACACATACACATGCACACATACACATGCACACATACACATGCACACATACACATACACGTACACACACATACACACACATACACACACATACAAATACATACACATACACACACATACACATACACATATACACATACACATATGCACATACACACATACATACATACATACATACATACACACATACACACATACACACATACACACATACACACATACACACATACACACATACACACATACACACATACACACATACACACATACACACATACACACATACACACATACACACATACACACATACACACATACACACATACACACATACACACATACACACATACACACATACACGCATACACACATACACACATACACACATACACACATACACACATACACACATACACACATACACACATACACACATACACACATACACACATACACACATACACACATACACACATACACACATACACACATACACACATACACACATACACACATACACACATACACACATACACACATACACACATACACACATACACACATACACACATACACACATACACACATACACACATACACACATACACACATACACACATACACAAATACACACATACACACATAGGTACATTAATACACACAGACATCATCATGAAAATGTTAAAATTGGATTCTAGGGACCTTAAAACGTGGTCATTTACCAAAATCTCGATATGCGATTTTTAGCAAGATCCCTATACCTCCCTTACCTTAAGAGGAGGGAGGGGGGTATTTTAGAATCCAGCCCGAAATAATATATATATATATATATATATATATATATATATATATATATATATATATATATATATATATATATATATATATACATAAGTAATTATAAATTATACATTTATATGAAACAAGTACTTTTACATGTTATTATAATTTATTATTATTATTATTATTATTATTATTTTATTACAGTTTGGAATTTCGAGCTCATCTCAACACCGGAGTTCTACTGGAGTTCCCTGGAGTTCACCCGGAGTCCATTTGAAGAACAAGCGGTGAGTTTTTTATTAGAATTCCATTACTGATTTTATATGGGGTCTCGTGGCCGCGTGCCTGAGTGTCTGGTCGCGAATCTGGGGAACCGGGTTCGATCCCGACCGACGCCAAATATATCGAATTTTAAACGGCCCAAATTGACCCCTGTAGTACACTCTCCACGCCAGCAATGAGTGCCCGTGAGGTGACGCCTGGTAAGCGCCCGCACGGTGCAAATATTTCATCATTACCGCATCTGTGTACAAAGCAGATTGGCACACCCAACAATGGGTAATAAGCCGTGATGATATATTTATTTATTTATATATAAAATAATTGATAATATTAATATTTTAATAATGTTAGTCGTGATTTCCGTAATTACCTGAACAAAAAAACATCCTTAATTCAAATTCAAATTCATATATGATATTAGCATCCAGATTCATTATTTATGTGGGATTAATAATTAATTAATTATATGTATGTTCACTTGCAATAGCCAATAAATATCGTGCTACCGGTCGGTAATTAGCCTAATTATTACAATTTATTTTACGGGTATTATGTCCCGTAAATGGGTAAATTATGGCTCGTACTAGATACTTTAATGGCCGTTTTATTGATACATTGGGACACGTTAAGTTAACCAGACCTAGGGAAAATTGATTAGTTCTCTAATTTTATTACAAGATTGATAATGCAATGATATTATTACTGCGATCGTATAATATGTAACAAAAGTTTGGACACAAATTAAAGCATATACATTCACTTTATGGGATGGGAAAATCATTTGAATCCAATATATTTTCGTTTGGTATTGGTTCTATAAATACAGGTCCGGCAGAGTTACCTCCATGTAGTGATGGGTCGTTCGTTCAATTTTAGTGAGTCAATTCATTTGTATAAGCGAGATATGTAAATTTAAAACTTATATACTTTTTACCTTCCGTCACCTTTAGGTAAGGAAGGTATTGTCTTTGGTCAAAAAATTCGGTGGTGAGTTTTTGATGAATAAGCACATTTTAGGGTCCCTACAATACGATTTTACTATTTTTACGATGATGTCTGTATGTGTGTGTGTGTAACAAAATTTTCGTCTGCGATAACTTCCATACTACAATTCTAAAAATTATAATTCTTTCGTATTTCTCTTCGTTACATCCATGCGAAGAGCTGATTAGATTTTGGTTAGAATTGGACAACCGGAAGTACCCTCATTTGAAGATTTTAACAGTTTTTCTTGAAAAAACTATGTTAAATATCATTTTTTCACATTTAATGTTATTATAAATATTAAAGAATATTATATTTTCTATACGATTTGATTGAATTTTATACCTAATATTAAATGGATATAGAGTTAAAAAATTATAAAGAAATTAAATTTCATAAAGTAGCCATAGCTGTGGAAACAGCTACTATATTAAGAAAATTTTGATTGAAAGATGTCAGTGTCAAGTGAAATTGACATAGTGTGTTTGTCTTATAATTTTACTGGAAATAGGTATAGGATCTTTTGCTTTCTGTATGGAATTTGTATAAAATACATACAACTGCTTTAAGGTAATGTACAAGAAATAATAATAATAATAAATCTTTTATTTCTGCAGATACATTACACTGTATATAGAAAACGTCACAAAATAATAATTTTCTGTATGAAATTTGCATAAAATACATGCAACTGCCGGAAGGTAATGTACAAGAAATAGAATATTTAATTTAGCAAGGAAATTTCCGTATGAAATTTGTACAAAATACATAGAACTGACGGAAGGTAATGTGCTGGCCACATCAGATTTTTGATTTTTGTAATGAAGATTGGGTCTATACTTCATATTGGTCTTGCGTATAAGCAAGTCGTGTGGTGACCCCCCCCCCTTTCATTTATGGAATGAATCCATTTAAAAAAATAAAATTATAACTTTATTTTTTCATTTCAATGTATCATTGTATTTTTTAATAATTATTAGTAATATTTTCTGATATTTTAATTATAATTTAATACAAACTATCTATTACTAAGTACGAAATAGCTGAAGTGTTAGAATGAGTAAATTATGTTATGTACTGTTATTATATTACATTATATTCGGTCTTGGGTGTTGTATTTTCTTTAATATGCCGTAATCATTTTATGATCACGTTCTTCTCAAAACTTTCACAATTATCAATTTTACTGTTATATAGAAAAAAAGAAATAGAAAAGTAAATAATGAATAGACATTGCATATTTATTTATATTAAAAGTACCTACGTATGATTAGGGTTGCCGTATTTTGTGAGGAGCGCGATTTAATTAACATTTAATTATTATACATTTTATTTTGAGCAGTTCAATAGAATAATTATATTGTTACTCAGTAATATATTTTAATTTAATGCAACGTTGTATTTTTAGATTGTCTGTTTCTGTAGTTATTGCTTATGCTCGCATCTCGCATCATAAAGCCTAGTTGAAGGGGCAATTCTACGCTTTTAGAGTGTACATACACATTTTCGTCATAAAATATTGATTTTAATTTTTTAAGAATTTGTTAAATTTGCTTCATTGTAAAGAACTCTATATTATCTTACTTTGCATTAAAACACGTTTGACCTTGAAAATTATTAAAAATTCGCCTGCGGCGCATTTTTTTCTTACAACAAAAATTTCGACCCACCTTGTAAAAAAGTCTGCGGGCGCCCATGTATATCTACTTTCAATATAACATTTTCTGTTATGGTGGACCCTATTCGAGTATGTAGCATATATACATTATTTCAAAACACGTAATGATATCAATTCCAAACGATATTTTCATAAAAAGAAGTTATTGTATCTTAATGAATTCAATTCTTATTATTATTCTCATTATAACAACTGTTACACTAACGATAGAATATAACGAGAAAATCTTGTCTCCGTAATGATTCCTAAAGGACCCTTCAAATGTCGAGCACCGAATCAATAGAATAAATAAAATTTTCTCCAGTTCTTTCTGTAAAAGACAAACAAAACTAAAAGGACTCAGACAGTTTTATTTGCGATTTAACCACTACAAAGATGCTAAAGGATAATGATTGTCTAGTTGTTTACTCTTACCCGAAAATAAGGTATTTTAGAAAGAGTTCAGAAATAATTTTTAGCAAATTGGAAATAGTATTTTGAAAGATACAGGTGTTTCTCAATTTCGGGTACAAATTTTAAGGGCATATACGAACCCTGCGCCAAAAGAATTATGGCCACCTACATTTATTATTATAATTTTCTCGTGGTCGCGTGCCTGAGTGTCTGGTCGCGAATCTGAGGAACCAGGTTCGATCCCAACCGACGCCAAATATTTCGAATTTTAAATGGCACAAAATTGACCCCTGTGGTGCACTCTCCACGCCTGCAATGAGTGCCCGTGAGGTGACGCCTGGTAAACGCCCGCATGGTACGAATATGTCATCATCATTACCGATATCTGCGTACAAAGCAGATTGGCACACCCAGCAATGGGTAATATGCCGTGATGATATATTTATTTTATTTATTTATTTTATTTTTCATGACACTAAATTTAATGCCTGATTTTCTCAGTTATTTAATGGGATCTCATCAGTGCCGGATTAAGGAAATATGGGGCCCTAGGCAAAGAGTTTACGTCGGGCCCCTACACCCTCCTTCATTTTTTACTTAATAAAGTTAAAAACGAAAATAAATAGGTACAATATTGAAATTCTGGTTAATTTATGATATAATGCACATACATAATTTAAACAATAAAATATCGAAAAATGAAATAGAACCTGTACATAACATTGCAACACAAGTTAGAAAATTATAAATCTAAAATAAACTACATAAAAATAATATCTTGTACAATATAAATAATAGTATAAATTACAATTTTTTTCTGTACTTTTAATGCAGTAAATTTAGTAATCAAATCTTCATAATTCAAAAACTCGCTTAAAGCAACATTTTCAATATACAACCTAGATAAACTATTTAATTTTTGTTGTCCTAAAGTACTTCTCAAATAATTTTTTACTCTTTTGAGAACTGAAAATGTCCTCTTTTCACCTGCATTGCTTATTGGCAAAGTTAGATATATTATTAAAATAATATCCAAATTTGGGATTGTTGCTATTATATTATTTTGTTGAATAAATGAATGCATTAATTCTGGTGTTGATAATTTGCAACGATAGTGCTCGCATAGTCGCACCACCGGATACCAGATGGCAGACGAATGTATAGACGATAATTCCCTACTTTTAATTCAGTTCTATGAATCTACATAAATATTATTTTCAGTTAGCTTTATCTAAAATGTATTACATTTTGGTTACAAAATAAAATTCAAAATTATTGTTATTGATGCATTTCTGATTTACAGGCATTAGTCATTTCTGGGCCCTATTTATTACGGGCCCTAAGCAATTGTCTAATTTGTCTAGTGGTTAATCCGGGCCTGGGTCTCATGGCCGTGTGACTGAGTGTCTAGTCGCGAATCTGGGGACCCGGATTTGATCCCGACTGACGTTTTATTGTATGGTATGACTAGCGAATAAAAGTTGACGTTTAAATTATTTTATAGATGTACGGTTTCTTTTCACAAGTTTTCCGTTTCATTTGTTTTGAAAGGAAAATAGCCTTTATGTATGCCGGTAGAGAAGATTAGAATTGTACGAAACTTTAAGGTGTGAACATTTTTGCAAGTACTCATATAAATTCGCGACCAGACACTCAGCCACACGGCCTTGTAAAAACATTTGCACTTCAATATTTCGTACAATTCTAATCTTCCCTAACGAAATACATAAAGGTCATTTTTCTTTAAAATCAAATGATACAGAAAACTTGTGAAAAGAAACCGCACATCTATAAAATAATTTAAACGTCAAGCAAGTTGACGTTTAGATTATTTAATAGATGTAGTTTCTTTTGAAAACATTTCATTATATTTCATTTGAAAGGAAACTGACCCTTATGTATTCCGTTACAGAAGATTAGAATTGTACTCAATACCAGGACGCATTTAAAATGATCTTAGCAACAGGATACAGGGATGTATTTAAAAAATTTAATACCGCAAATTCTAGTTCGTTCGTCGCAGGTGTAAACAACCCTCGAGTCGGAATTACTGTTAGAGGAAATTAAAAATAATCCTATTTCATAGAATTGCCAAACTAAATAGTTTAAAACTGGGAAAAATTGGAGAAAAACAGTCTGATGAAAACGTTTGAAAAATGTTTTATTACATAGCAGACGTTTGATTTTTTTTAATGTTGAATTACAAAAGTATTTTTCTGAAAATAATTATGACAATATAATTTTGTAATTCAACATTTAAAAAAAAATCAACAGTAAGTTTACATTTCCCTGAAGAAGGCATATTTGGTGCCGAAACGTCGGCTATGTAATGAATCAATTTTCAAACGTTTTCGGAGACTGTTTTTCTCCAAGTTTTCCTAGTATACTTTGATCCAGTCGAGGAATACATATTTAATAAATATTTTGTTATAATCAACATAAATGAAAAATGTTTAAAATATTTTAAACGCACCCCTGTTTTGATATTCAGTTACCCTAGTCGGCCATCTATTTTCAGCCAGACATAGTAATGTACTTCTGTGTTTTCCTAGTCCAGTATTTAAATGGGTTCATGCAAAAATTTCATAACTGAATATTTCGTACAATTCTATTCTTCTCTGGGGTTTCAAAAGAAACCACATCTATACAATAATTTAAACGTCAACTTTCATTCGCATAGACAAAATTTTGTTCGAACACTATCTTTGTCAGTTTTGTTTTTCGATTCTAATACAAAATGGTCTTTTTCTCAAAATCAGTTCAGATCATGAAGAACACCTACTCCATTTTCCACATAGTAGGCAAACAGTAACGCAAACATCCAAGCATATTAATATTGGAAATAGTTGCTTTCGGGGTAGTAATTAAAATTTAATTTCGCGACAATATATGACTATGAATAGTTCCGAAATGGATAATATACATTGATTAGTACGACCCGACTTGGTAATCTTCCATATTGATAATTACGCCTGAATTAGGGCACAAATTTACGTTCAATTGAATATCATCCATTAGGATATGTTCATCATCAAGTGTTCAATTGTTTTTATATAGGTCACCCAAATTTTAAACAATTTCTGTTAGTGTTATTGGGAAGTTTTTGCATAGCGTACGACAAAAATTCCGCCAACGTTATGTCTTTAATAACGTACATAATAACGGGTTTACAAAAGTTCTGATTGTGGATACCGTAACATAGTAACATACAGTGCCGGTTTTACATAATAGGCTAACTAGGCTATAGCCTAGGGGCGCCAGCCGTTGGGGGGCGCTGAGATTTTTTTTTTTGATATACTAATAATGAGAAGTCAAGCAAAAAAAATTAAAAACTTGGACAAAACGTTTTTTGCCTTTATGACTGGCATTCTGAGCTCTCGACTAAAAACAAACGACTAATATTTAGTCGGGTTAGTTATATAGTTTATTATAAAAGAAAATAGGCAAAAAGTTACACGCATAGAACATAAATACCACAGCTAGGATAAAACAGATAAATAAATTAGCTTTTTATGTACCATGCACAGCACATTCGCTTAATTTGGTAGGAGCAACAGGAGCAGAATGTTGTACCAATGCAACATCATTTTTTATGTTTGTTGAACAATTATATTGCTTCTTTTCGGCTTCTACAAAAAGATGGGACATTTTAAAAAAATATACAGAAGAAAATGAAAGTGGAGGAGTAAAATGCCTGTTACCTAAATCGTTGTCTTATATAAGCCTTTATATAAAGGATACAATTGTTTTTTAGTGGCTTTACAAGATATCGAAATTAATGAAACTGAAAAAGCTGCAATAAGAGTAGAAGCTAGAAATTTGATAAAAAAAAATCTCAGACACTAGAATTTGCGATATTAACAACTTTTTGGAACGATATTCTGCAAAGATATGACAACACAAGTAAAATATTACAAGATGTTAAAGTAGACTTACTAACTGCAGTACGATTATTTGATTCAATAATTGACTATTTAAAAAAAATGCGCATTAATTTTGAACATTATGAAGAAGCAGGCAAAAAACTTTCAAAATGTGATCAATACAGTGAAATTAGAAGACGTCGCCGAAAATTACAGTTTCAAGAGTCTGATACTGAAGTAATCTTTGACGTTAAAACAGATATGAGAGTGAACACATTTAATAAAATTTTAGACAATTTAATTCAAGAACTATTATATCGACGTAGTGTTTACAATGAAATTGAAAATATTTTTGGATTTCTTGCTAATTTATCAACTCTTATCCACGAAGAAATACGGAAGAAAGCTGCACTTCTTCAATCTATATACCAAGGGGATATAGAAGTAGAATTTCCCGAAGAATGCATTCAATTTAAAGAGTTTATGGCCCTCTTGAACATTGAACGTATTTCTCTAAGTGAGATGTTAATTTTTATAAGAGATAAAGAAATTACGTCTTCCTTTCCAAATATAGACATTTCATTGCAAATATTTTTAACTATTGCAATCTCAAACGCTAGTGCTGAGAGATATTTCCCAACATTAAAACGTGTTAAAAATTATTTAAGGAATTCCTTAAGTCAAGACTTATTTTGTGATTTAGCAGTTTTAAATATAAATAGTGATTTATTAAACAAAATGTCATTTGATGATATTATAAATGAATTTTCTGCGAAAAAATCAAGAAAGAAGCAATTGTAGCCACAGTAACCAATTTTCTTATTGTTCTATTAGCGTATATTATAATAATATTTGTTTTTGTTTTATAAATATTTATTTAGGAAGAATACATTCTTTTATGTTGTATAATTTATTTACTTTAAGGTTGTTATTCTTTTCTTAAATTATACATGTACACAAAATAAATAAAGTACTATAAAAAGTATAATTTTTCGTTTTCCACTAATATACATACCCTAATTATTTATTACAAATTATAAGGGGCGCTATAAATGTTTTAGCCTAGGGGCAAAATTTATGTAAAACCGGCACTGGTAACATAAGTTTTGAGAAAAATTTTACACTTCAAATTTTATAATTAAATAAGACCTAATTCAATTGTCACTAGTCATAATAAATAAATAAATAAATAATAGAGTGAATCGAATCCACAGCTCCGAGCGCACTCATAACTTATGAAGCGTTGTTCTAACATTGAGCCATCGAAGCTATAATAAAAGGAAGATTAAATTTTAAATACCGGGATAGAATGAATGACTTACTTAAACCTAAACAAAAACCATAAACCTAATTTTCATTTGTGAATGCACCTTAACTTATTTTAATTTTCTTTATCATATCATGAACTATGGCCCATTACTTACATAACACCCTGTATATTCTACACTCTGTATTACCGCAGGTCCTTATTTTTCTTTCTGAAATACGAACGCTGACCCATATGCTCGGCCTGGAAATGATTATTTAAAGTGTTCTGGTTTTTACCTCAATAAATATTAAAGTAGCGTGGGTATATTTGGTTCGCGCAGAATTATAGCAAATGTTTTTTGCCCGTTTATGATTTGCCTGCGGACTACGAAGCGTACCGTAGAGTTTTTACTCAAGTAATGAAACTTTATTGTGCATATATGCACGAAAAAATACTCGGAATTTTGTCTATTGCTTCTAGAAAGATTAAATTTTTACATTTTATAACTGGGGGTGTTTTAATTGAAATGTTTATTATACATATGTTTTTATTTATTTTGCGTTGAATAAAAATTGTGTTTATTGTATAATTTTCAACAAAATACAGTTTTTACCTCCCGCTACCTTTGGTAAGGGAGGTATAGGGATCGTGCTAAAAATCACATGTCGAGATTTTGATAAATGACCACGTTTTAAGATCCCTAGAATCCGATTTTAATATTTTCGCGATGATGTGTGTGTGTATATGTGTGTGTGTATGTGTGTATGTGTGTATGCGTGTGTGTATGTGTGTGTGTATATGTGTGTGTGTGTGTGGATCCTTGACTTTAACTCAAATACTATCATTCAGAAAATTTTGAAACCTTGTATTTCTACCTTATTCTAATATGGGAAGAGACCAGTAGATTTTGGTGTATATCAGATAACCGGAAATGGTACTCAAATTAAATTTTCTTCGAAAAATAACTTCAAATGTTACTTTTTGAAGATTTGTGTTTATTATAAAAATTTAAAGATTATTAAATTTTCTACAGATTTGTATAAATACTTTCAAAGTCGTAACTCTTATAGTTTTCGAGATAGCAGACGTAAACTCCGTAAAAACTCATTTTTCACTGCCTCAAATCTCAAAAACTATGGATGATCGAACCCATGTTGATTAAGCATTTTTAATCATTTTGGTCAGTACTATATGCCCCTAAATTTTTTACCTCCCGCTACCCTTGATAAGGGAGGTATAAGGACCGTGCTAAAAATTGCATATCAAGATTTTGGTAAATGACCACGTTTTCTGGTCCCTAGAATCCAATTTTAACATTTTCACGATGATTTTGGTGTATATCAGATAACCAGAAATGGCACTTTACTTGAAGCTCAAAATAGATTTTCTTTGAAAAATACCTTCAAATTTTATTTTTTCAAGTTTTGTGTTATTATCAAAAATTAAAGATTATTAAATTTTCTACAGATTTACATAAATACTTTTTCTATATATTTTATGGATAAATTTATAAAATATCTATAATTATAATCCCGGAGCCTCCGCTTTAAACAAGCAAAACTCCTTGGTTCAGTTCATATCTCAAATGTTTTGTAACTTACAGATAAATGTCATTGTCAAAGAATGAATCATTTCAAATTAATAATAGTAACGTTTTAAAAAGAAAATAGTAAATAGAACCATAGTTATATAGAATGGATCTTAATACAGTTTCCGCAATAACTAAATAGGTAAGTATTTAAATTAATAAAAATGAAGTAGCGGGAGGTTTGGTGTTGGCCACATCAAATTTTTAATAGCGTTTCCTATTTATATATTTCGCTTTGCACTTAAGGTGCATTCACAAATGAAATTAGGTTTATGGTTTTTGTTTAGGTTTAAGCAAGTCATTCATAAATGTAAGTTTAAATTACCTGAACATCTATGTAAATGCTTCAAAAACAAGATTAAAATATCGGTAAACAAGACACCTGTGCGCCGTGAAACTGTCATTCGCTTGGCATTATTGGTTATATTTCAGCAATTAAGTTATGACAGTATCCATGTTCTTCTCGCATTTGTTTAAAAAGCCGAATCCACCAAGTAGATACTAAATAAAGATGGGTGTATATATCTATATCATTTCAGACTCGTTCTAATTGGTGAAGTTTGTGACGTCAAACTAAATCATAAACCTAAAGTTTGGACTTTGCAATGTTTAGCTTTATGATTTGGATTTAAGGTACATTCACAAATAAAAATTAGGTTTAGATTTATAGTTTATACTTTAGATTTAAAGACTATGGCCGCATATTTTGTAATGACTCCATTCACACTTCAGAATTTTGTGTCTCTAAATCCAAATCATAAAGCCAAACATTGCAAGGTCCAAACTTAAGGTTTATGATTTAGTTTGACGTCACAAACTTCACCAATGAGAACGAATCTGAAACGATATAGATATATGCACCCATCTTTATTTAGTATTCACTTGGTGGAATCAACTTTTTAAATAAATGCAAGAACATAGAATTGTCAAAATTTAATTGCTGACATATAACCAATAATGCCAAGCGATTGACAGTTTGCCAGGTATCTATTAAGTTTTGCTCTACCAATATTTTCATCTTGTGTCTGAAGCATTTACATAGATGTGAGTGTAATCAAAACTAAATTAGAGTTAAATTAAACTTGCATTTATGAATGACTTACTTAAATCTAAACAAAAACCATAAACCTAATTTTCATTTGTGAATGCACCTTTAGAGACCCTAAATTCTGAAGTGTGAATAGAGTCATAACAAAATATGCGGCGAAAGTCTTTAAATCTAAAGTATAAACCATAGATCTAAACCCAATTTTCATTTGTGAATGCACCTTTAGTGCAGCTAATGACGTCATGCCCTGCACTAATTGTTGTAACAACACATGTGTAGTGCATGATAATAATAACATACACCAGTCGGACATTTAAGGTTTTTAAGAGAAATCTGTAAATATTTCTCATAATATATAATTCTCATATTTGTCAACTTATATTTCAAAGGGATAGGAATCTCCCCAAAAATATTATCTTCTTTCTAAGCCTCAAAATAAACTTTCAAATTCCTCAAACTTTCAATTTCTTGCACTTGAATACATAAACACAGTCACGGTCCCTTGATATACCTCGCTGTATCGTCTCGTAGTCTTACGTACAACAAAGAGTCCACTTCGGACTGAGTCCAGTCTACCAGTCCTTCAAGCCCTGATCGATAGCGATCGAGTTGCCTGCGTGTAGACACGGACAGTTGAAGCTCGAGCAACGCAAAGAATAGAGAGAAGGTTTAGTTTACAAGTTGGGAGGGTATACTGCGTTGCGATATTTAAGAGAAAAAGAGTTAGAAACTACCTATAAATGAAACATTATTGCGCAATGCAATTTTTAGGTGAAGAATATCTTCCAGATGAAGGTACAAGAATGTATTGAAATGTCAAGAAAATAGTGAGATGTTGCACGGTTTTTTTTCTTTGCTTTAATCAAAAGAATAAGAAAAAATCTGATGTGGACACCACACGACTTCCTTGTACGCAAGACCAATATGAAGATGATGTATAGACCCAATTATAAAATTGCACGTGTTTGACGTAAATTGACATTAACATCTATTTTTTATGTTTTGTTATTTTTTGTCCTAATCCATAGCAAGCTTCATTACAAAAACCAAAAAGTATATAAGTTTTAAATTTACATATCTCGCTTATACAAAGGGCTAATTTAATAATACTTGATGTGCTAGACGCAGAATTTAATTCTCTAAAACTCTTATTTGAAGCATTTATTTCTAAAATCAAAATGAAACCATTTTATTCAAGAAAAACTGTTAACAACTTCAGGTAATATATCACTTCCGGTTATCCTGTAACCAAAATCTGCTATGTTATTCCAATTGATATAAAAGTCTTATATACGAAATTTGAAAAGTTTTGGATTATATTTTAATACAGTTTTTCATAAAAATCTATTATAGGCTTCAAATAAAGTACCATTTCTGGAAATTATGTAGTGACCAAAAAGGGAGGTGCACAACTAGATGTTATAGAAGTCCTAAATACAAAATTTCAACTTTCTACAGCTTACCGTACGTACAGACGTCACGACGAAATTAGTCAGAATAGATTCAGGGATGGTCAAAATGGATATTTCCGTTGAAATCTCAAAACCGAAATTTTTCGCGATTACAATATTTTCTTTACTTCGTACAAGGAAGTAAAAATATTTAGCCCCTATTTTTTATTTTTTTCGTATGATTCTTTATTCATGAGAAAATTGTCTTTGAAATTATAATGTTTGAATTTCTGCTTCCCCTTTCGCCTGATGACATTTGAAAGGACCTAACCAATGAGGGTGTGGCTTACATTTGCCACCGAAGGAATTTAAACGAGTGACAGTCATGACAGCTGTCAACTACTACTGATTTATACCTCCCGCTACCCTTGGTAAGGGAGGTATAGGGATCGTGCTAAAAATCGCACATCGAGATTTTGGGAAATGTCACTGTTAAAGAACTAATCATTTCGAATTAATAATAATAACGTTTTAAAAAGAAAAAAGTAGGTATGTATTTAGATTGATAAAAATTAATGATTCGAAAAAAAGTTTAAGCTATTTCTCATTTTTGGATTAGTGAATTCTATTTTGTGCCGGTATTTAAAATTTAATCTTCATTTTATTATCAAAAAATGTAATTACTTGGATTAGATTAGACTTTATTTTAAGAAATAAACTATCAAAATTAGAGTAAAATTCGCTAATCCAAAAATAAGGATTAACTTAATCTTTTTTGTGACTCGGACTGTCGGGAGGTATTGTGTTGGCCACACCAGATTTTTGTATTTGGAAATAATCAAACATATGGTTGTAAAAAAGTGTTTTGTGCAGTGTGCCCAAATAGAACTGATAATAGGGAAATATATTTCTAGTAGTGCCGCAAAACGAAGAAAGAAGAATGAAATGGTTGTCGTAGGTAAAGATAAAAACATAAAATCAAAACTTCTTTATTGTAAAGATCATTTTAATGTAAATATAAATATTTTTATAATTAAATAACTATTGAATACATTTAATTTTTTTAATGCAAAATGATGCACTCAGGCTATGTTTTCTTATACCTAATCTTTGCACTATTGGAGCATAAGAGATTGCTAAATCCAGGATAAAACATTACTAGATTGTACTGACGATAATGTCAATCTCCAACTGTAGAGGATGTATTGCAAACAATGTATCGCTGGAATATGTTTTATATATGTTTTATATTCTGTATGTTCCTGACACGAAATTGACCCAAAAGTCAAAATAGAAAATAAAGTGTGTGTGTGTCATAAAGTATCAGGTGTCAACTAAAATGGAAAAAAGAGAGAACGGGAAAAAATTACTCAGAAATAGACAAAACAAACATGTTAATAAATAAATGTAAAAATAATACATGGGATGAAATTACAATGAATTTAATTTATGTTGACATGTGTCCAATTTATTTTACAGAATAAAATTTACTTCCTCGAACATCGGTGGAGTAATTTATTCTGTAGATTTACTTAGCTAGTCTTTTTATTATTGTTTTGACGAAAATCTCTGGAATAAACTATTTTACTTCAGGAGTAAATTTTACTTTGCTAGTGCTTTACTTATCCATCTTTTATAATACTGGGCATTAAACTATGAAATATAACGCTATAATATAATAATAAATAACTAAAAACTACGCTAAAGAACCAAAAATCACGCTGCACTATAAGTCAGACCTTATGTCACACAGTTGTCATTAAAGCAATCATTGACGTTGATGTATGATACATTTGTTTTTTTTTTTACATCATCTTTCCAGTTTTGTCATTGGCTAATGTCTTTCTGATATTACAGGCAGTGTAATTTGGCGCCAATTCAAAAAGTATATTTTTAAACTGCTACTGTGCTTAACATATACATAAATTTGAACAGAAAATCATATTTAATAATACTGTAGTACGTACTTATACGAATATCAGAAGAAAAAAGATATGTTAATTTTTTTTGCAACACCTCATTGTAAATAATTAATCTATACCACAGTCGAGATATTACTCATTTTAAATTGATAGATTTTTACAAAATGCTTTTAGTTTTTAGTTTGATAATTTCCTCCTCTGCTCTTCCATTCCGAAACACACTATACCATCTTTCTCTTTCCTTTCTATCCTCAAGTTAAAGGCATTTGAGCGTGTCTGTGTCGTGTAGATCAGGATCACTTGGATCACTTCGTTCAGATCCGGGATCACTTGCCAGAACGAAAGAGAACGGAGGAAGGGTTCAACATAGAATGTTCGAACATCTATGAAAAGTATAGACTTTAGACTTACGTCCGTTCCCAAAGGTATAGGGAACAAATGTGTTAGAAAGAAACCGAACGTAGTAATTCTTGTTTTCCTCCGGAATTAACAATTAAACGATTTAAAAAAATCTGATGTGCCAACATATGACCTCCCGTCAATTCCATGTTTGAAATAGCAATGAACTTTAAGTAAAGTATCACTTTCGGTTGATCGTAAACAAAATCTAATTTGTGGTTCCAATAAATAGAAAAGTCTGTAATACCAAATTTTATATTATATTTTATTTGTTTTCCCTCGAAAATCTGTTAAGAGCTTCAAATTAAGTACCACTTCCGGTTTATCATATAAGTATAGTCAAAATCTAATGTTGTTTCAAATTATATGCGTGTTTTAAATACCAAGTTTGAAAGTTTTGGATCATGTTTTAATATAGTTTTTCAAGAAAATCTGTTTATAGCTTCCTGTAAAGTAGTACTTCCGGTTTATCAATTTTAGAAAACATCTAATATGTCGTTCTCATTAATATAAAAGTCTTAAATACCAAATTTGAAAAGTGTTGGATTGTATCTATTTATTTTTCTCGAAATTCTGTTCAGAGCTTCAAATAAAGTATCATTTCCGGTTTATTAATTCTAGCTAAAATCTAATATGTTGCTTCCCGTTATATAAAAGTCTTAAATACTAAATTTGACAAGTTTTGGAATATATAATATATTTTTCACAAAAAAATGTTCAGAGCTTCAAGTAAAGTATCACTTCCGGTTTATCAATTCTAGCTAAAATCTAATATGTTGCTTCCCGTTATATATAAGTCTTAAATACTAAATTTGACAAGTTTTGGAATATATAATATATTTTTCACAAAAAAATGTTCAGAGCTTCAAGTAAAGTATCACTTCCGGTTTATCAATTCTAGCTAAAATCTAATATGTTGCTTCCCGTTATATAAAAGTCTTAAATACTAAATTTGACAAGTTTTGGAATATATAATATATTTTTCACAAAAAAATGTTCAGAGCTTCAAGTAAAGTATCACTTCCGGTTTATCAATTGCATCCAAAATCTAATACGTTGTTCCCCTTTATATAAAAGTCGTAAATACTATATTTGACAAGTTTTGGAGTATATCATAATATATTTTTCACGAGAATCTGTTCAGAGCTTCAAGTAAAGTATCACTTCTGGTTGAATAATTTTAGCCAAAATCTAATATGTTACTTCCAATGATATCAAAGTCTTAAATACTAAAATTGAAAAGTTTTGGATTATATTTTAATATAGTTTTTCATTAAAAACTGTTATGGGCTTCAAGTAAAGTATTACTTCCATTTATCCAATTTTACCCAAAATCTAATCAACTCGTTATATGAATGCAGGAAGCTTAAATACAGAAAATATTTACATTTGGAAGTTTGTTATAAGAGTTATCGTGGACGAAAAAATCGTCACACACATAGACATCATTATAAAAATAGTAAAAACATGTTGTGGGGACCCTAATTCGTGTTTATTTACTGAAAACTTATCATCGAATTTTTGGCACGATTACATTACGTCCCTTACCTACGGTATGATGGGAGGTAAAAATATGGGTATTTTTATTTTAGTAAAAATCATAAAATGGAAGAAAATAGAAATGGTCATATAGTCATTTGCAGCAACATGAAAATTTTACCATTGTATTTTCTATGATCCACAAAAAAATAGACACCCGATATATATGGTTTGCTCGTACATTCCAGAAAACAAAGCTCTGCAAATCTTTTTTCTCGAAGGTGACATTCTATTGAAGGTCACCCCATCTACAAGGGTTGTTTTATATGTGAGGTTTACCACAATACTACTCCGAGGTCCAAGACTATACTTGAAGCTTTGTTACGCTTTGCGGCTATAAAAATGACCCTGGTGCCACATAACAAACAAAATTAAGTTCTTGGGGTTAGAAGAACGATGGTTTAAGGGTAGCATTATTAATTTGTAAAGAACTACATAACAAGAGAAATTATATAAATCAATAAGATTTCTGGACATATTTTTGAACTGAAGACAACGGTGCAAAAAGGAGGTAGCTCCAATTTTATTTTAAAAATATAATACTATAAATAAAATTATAGCTGGTTTATGATGAATTTAATTTACAAATTTAGATTTACGAATTTACATTTATAAATATAAATTGTAGATATCTGCTTTTACCGGTTCATGATAATTTAAGAAATTTATGATTTAAAATTTACATTTAAAATGTCACTATATATCATATTCTAATATGTAAATTTGTAAATGCGGCCAATAATTTCA